>JAQMYI010000039.1:105020-116568 GCA_030014275.1 Clariallabes melas
TGGTTCCTCTCAAGGTTTCTTCCTAATCCCATCTCAGGGAGTTTTTCCTTGCCACCATCGCCGTCACCCTTGGCTTGTTCATCAGAGACATTTCATTCATCATTCATTCATGCATCTCATTATTATCTAGACACATTTTTCTCACACATACAAACTGCCATTAATTTTCTTTTCAAATTTTCTTTTCATTTTTGTGAAGCTGCTCTGAGACAATGACCATTGTTAAAAGCGCTATATAAATAAAATGTAATTGAACTTTATGTAAGACAATTTACATGAACTGGCGATCGCACATTCGTAACAAAATAATAAAGTGCATAATAAATACAACATACCGTAACGCAGAATCAGTGTAATCCCTGACGTTGTTTTCCTGCAACGAGATCCAATCTAGGAGTGATGGGAGACAATCACACTCAAAATGGGTGCCTTATGTCCAGTCAGCTCTGAAATTTAGTTTTCCTTTCTGTCAGTGCAGAAACCTGTTTCAGAAAGATAGTTTGTTGGAAATGGAAGAAGGGTTTTCAGTGCTTTTGTGGATATCTTAGGATATCCTGCTTTGATGTAAATCCAGAATGTCAGCAGAGTTGAAGTTGTATCAAACATACTTTTAAGACGGCATCTATTATACTGTACAGATTGGGCTTAAAGCATGTACTTAGAAACCTGTAATTTAGGTAGGACACTTGGCATTTTCTTTTAAACGTGGCTTTCTTTTTTGTTGGCAGTCTCAGTCTCCTCTACTGCCTCATCATTTTTCAAAGAAGCTCATAGCTTGTAACATTAGCTTAATTTTAAAGGGTATTAAAACCGATGCAGAGAGAAGTGTGGAAAAGAGACGCAAGTTAATGGAAGGTGGTCGTATAATTTTTAAAAATAAAACTGCAGACTCCGATAGACAATGAAATTGAAATAAAAAACAAAAAAATAGTCAATATACTGTAGTTTAGAATTATTTCTGTGTGACCCGGTAGCACAACATCCATGGCTGACAGAACAACGGTCCTCACAGCAAAGTGCAATGGGACTGAACTCGATATTCATACCGACCTAACTGATCTTCTCTTTTTCCACTATATTGCACAATATTTATCTTCTTGCTATTTTTTGCAGAAAATATTTTTAAATCATTGCTGCTACTCAGGAATGTCAAATGTTTACTGTTTCTCCTCCCACTACCTCAACTCGTACCTCATTACAACAAAAAGTACTGAAACGTGTTACGTTGTTGTGTTTGTCACTCTGTAGCTCTTTGTTTGCACATTTGCACTTTGTTGTCTATTGACTTGACTTGACTCCTCACTGGGCGTGGTGGCGAGATAAACTTGGGTCCTCGTCCGGCCTTGTGTGTCACTGTTCCAGTTGTTTTAAACTTCTTAATGATTCCTCTGACTGTAGATATGGATGAGTTTAGGTGAGTGGATATTTTCTTGTACCCATTGCCTGATTTATGAATTCGACACGTCTTACTTGAATGGGGTGTTCTCTTGTCTGGCCCATGTTGAAGAGTGGATAAGAGAAATAGACCTCTGTGTCACATCATATTTATACCAAGTCAAGTTCAAGTAGACTTTTATTGTCACTTTACTGGAGTTAACAACGTTACTCCAGGACCAAGGTGCTACACACAACATACTGTAAATTAACAGAAAAACGAACTAACTAACTTGGAGAACTAATTAGCCGGCTAGTTGGAACAGACGAGGCAGATTGACATTTTAAGTTATCAGGGTAACAGGAAGTCATGAATTATTAATGAAAAGTTTCTAGATCCTCTGATCAACTTTATAAACTACAGTAAAAATGACAAAAATGCTCTAATGCATTAAGGGGGTGCCAATAAATTATTTTATTTGAAAAAAAAAAAATATATATATATATATTAGTCATGGATTAAAAAAATGTAATTCACTTGAGTTAAAAGTTAGATTTTTTTCTACAATTTTCAGTGTGAGATTATGCTTCTGCAATAAAATAATAATAATAATAATAATAATAATTTATTAGAAGCCTAGGTACACATCTTAACCAGGGGTGCCAATAATAATGAGCACATACAACCAACAACATAAATAGTAATAATAATAATAATAATAATAATTTATTAGAAGCCTAAGAACACATCTTAACCAGGGGTGCCAATAATAATGAGCACATACAACCAACAACACAAATAGTAATAATAATAATAATAATAATAATAATCTATTAGAAGCCTAAGAACACATCTTAACCAGGGGTGCCAATAATAATGAGCACATGCAGTGTGCATCTACAGCCTGTCTTTGTGTCTCTGTGGCTGCTGGATATCTGGAATTTCCTTCGGGATCAGTAAAGTGTCTGTCTACAGTGTTTATTTATCTCTTTCCGATTCTCAGGAATCGATTCCCCTGAGGGAGCCGATCAAAGGGAGTCGGTTCCTTGGTGAGTCTCCGATCAGCTTTTACGCGCGCAGGCAGAGTGAGAGCGCAGTGAGAGTGAGATCAGAGGGAGCGCTCACTCTCAGCACCTCACACCTACTGCAGGAGAGCCGGACAGCAGGACAGCAGCCCCGGAGTCTGTCCCCCCCATCAGCCCCGGAGTCTGTCCCCCCCATTAGTCCCGGACCTCCTGGACACACAGCCTCATCCTGAGGACCGGCACTGGGTCGCGCTGATAGAGAGACACAGAGACACACAGAGAGACACTAGGAGACACTCGGAGAGACACTCGGAGAGACACTCGGGACTGTCACCTGGATCGCCGCCGCCGGTTTGTGCGTAAAAACGCGCGGAAATGTTGCTGAAGTTGATCGTGTTGTGGATCAGCTGTATCGGGGTGAGGACAGAGTTTGATGGAGGGTAAGACTGAGGATTCTCTTCTCTTATTATTAGAATGATTTACTTACAAAAATCTATAAATAAATAAAAACACCGCTGCGTGTAGAGTTTGATCTCCGACGCGTCTGTCGGATCATTTCGGGTTTAAACCGAGACCCGAATATTATCATAACTCTAACTGCAGGAGCCCAAACAACTGGTGCAGCCTTACACATCTCCCTCCTGAGAAACTCTCTCCACACACACACACACACACACACACACACTCTACTCGTGTGTACACTTGACTCTCTCTCCTTATTCATAACTGATAACTATACATTTAATCAGTGTCTTTAACCAGGAAGAAGTTTTATTGTTATTTTATGATTTATTTATTTATTTATTTATATATATATATATATATATTTTTTTTTTTTTTTTTTTTTTTTTTTTTAATACCCGACAGTCCTCATATGAGGATTGTAGACAATGAAGTTGGGAGAAAATGTCCTCATATGAGGACGTACTTGTCTCAAGAGGGATATACTGTATACAGAATGAGCCAAAAAAAAAATGTAAACACACTTCAGGAAAAAGAGAAAACTTGTATAAATATTGCAATACTAAATTGTGATTATATATGTGTGATAATAATATAGCTATGTGATAATAATATGATGATGATAATAATATTATATTAATAATTAATATAAGGTACATCATACTATTTTTTTCTATTCCTGAAGAGTGTATACATTTTGGCTGCCTCTGTATATACACATACAGTATGTACACACATACATACAGTACATACAGTACATACATACATACATACATACATACATAAGTACCTGAAATGTTTAATTTCTTGTGTTCTTGAAATTTCTTCCCGAAAAAATCAGTCATTTTGGTTCATGACCAAGATATTTTTGTTACTTATATTTTATGTATTCGGTTTTAACAATGATCGAAGCAGACAATTCTACGTCACGTTCACACACTATACTGTTTTCCAAAACATTTAAAGACGGCACAGGAAGTCTGATTTGAGTGCAGGTGTGAATTAATGTTTCCTTCTCGCTGAAAGATAAGACTGAAAGAGCTCTCCGGATTGCCGGCTTTTGACTTCATCATGTCCTAACATGAAATGCTGAACTATGTGAGGAGGTGCACTACTACAAACTACACACACACACACACACACACACACACACACACACACACACACTCACACCCGCACACACACACGCCAAACCCCTCCAGAGAGCTCCCCGAGCCTCACATGAACCTAACCCTGATCTCAGATTATTATTGCAGGTCAAATTCTTCCTCTGCAGTAACGCGCGCTCTCTTTAGGGTGAAGTGGAATTGACGTGCCCTATTTATGGATCACAAACTTGGCTTTCTGCACCCCCTAATAGCCACATTTACCCTAGGGGACTTTTTTTTAAAATGTATGTTTCAAGCCCTTGCATCATGCTACTTTATTAATACACCTAAGCTTAACTTTCTCTGGGCATGTGGTGCTGCAGTGTCTCGGCTTACAGCTACTAGCTTTCCTTGTGCGTCCTGGAGTTCCCCTGTTCAAACACACCTGACCCAAATCATCATCAGGTCATTACGGGTGCGAGCAGGGAAACACTAAAAAGGATGTTCCCAGTGCAAGACTGGTAAACAAGAGCTTACTGGTGAATGCTGTGAGTGATTCGTCATGTCCGGAGGGTTTATAGTACCGTAAATATTACTTGGCCACCCAAGCAGTAACAAAAAGGAGGAATGCTGAACTTTTGTCAAATAAAACATAATTTATTTTAGTCTAGTGACCAGTTGACTGATTGTCTTCTCGGTTAATAATATTTTTTTCCTTCAGTTTGCTTGTTACTGCTCTGCTCTTTACAGAGACAGAACCGATTTCACGTGAATATTCATAAGTGAACCACAGGGATGCTGGACCTGTAAAAAAAAAAAAAAAAAGGTCCTCATTTGCTTTGAGTATTTGCCAGACATTAATGTGACCTGATTAGACGAAAAGTAAGAATAGTGGTTTGGGGATTGACGATGGCACTCGACACAGTCTGAAAGAAGGAAGCCCTTAAAAGAATGTTAAAGCTAGCCACTTTTAAGTGTCCTCAGTTGTCTAGGAGAAGCATGCAACTGAGTGCTTTTCTACTGAGGAAAGTTCCAAGTAGAATATCTTTAGGAAGATGTAAGTGCCCTCACCCAGGATTCATTGGAGAACCTTTGAAGTGCAGACTGTTTTTTGAATCTTGAATACCTTAAAAAAAAAAAAAAAAGAAAAAACCTTACCTTACTTGTAGCACCCTTTATGCTTAGAAAATTTGGAACCTCCTAAGGCTTCGGTAGTTGTTGAAAAGGTCTTACGTACTGTAGATCCTTCAACAGGGTTTTTTCTCTAATAGATATGGTTCCAAATAGAATCATTTCATGGAGTTAAAAATCCTTAAACTGTACTTTAACCATCCAGGTAATCTTACTTTCTTGTAAATTTATAGAAAACTTAAGCGTTCATCAATTGTTTCCCCAAATGTACTCTTAAAGATTCCCAGTAGAACCATATAACATAAGTGTTTAATGTTAAGGATTTCCAAGTAGAACCCTATTCCTGATCTAAGGAACCACTTCATTATCCAATGTACCCTTAAAATGGTTTATTTCATGGTTCATTGGATAATAAAAGGTTTCCTGGCTCCTAGAAGAGGTCTTTGAGTAGGACCTTCACTTAGAGGCTAATCAGTTAACTTTGAACGCTTTAATCCTTTTAAAATATCAATGATGTTAATTTAACTAACTATATACAGTACAGTGGAACGGCCTCGATCCACTCCTCATTTCTTCATATTTTACTTTCTTCTCTTTTTTTCATGTAATCTCGAGGAATAGTTATCTAGGCTCCAGAAGTGCTTTATTGTTTGTTTGTTTGTTTAGCCACACAATGAGCTATGAATCATTCAGGGATAAAAAAACAGAATTGGAACAGACGAGAGGGGAAATGAGGTTGCTGCTGAGGTTGTTTCATAAAAACACCTGCTTTGTTTTTAAATTGTATTTGGACAGTTTGCAGCCTGTCGCAGAAAAACATTTGTTCCCATTTCTTTCATTTATTCTACATAATTTAACTTGATTTAATTTAATATGAAGAAATGAGGGGATTCAAAACAATCTGTTTTACTTTAAGTGTGTGTAGCCGATGAATGTGTAATTGTCTTTCTTTTTTATATGAGAATTTTTTTAGTATGCATACAAGGGTTCAGTTTGTAAAAAAAAAAAAAAAAAACCCACTGGATCTCATATTGAATCAGAACGCTGACATTTTTAGTGCTGGCTGTTGAGCGCATAATCTGCTTGCATTAACCCTCCTGCATGCTTTATTAATGCCAGCCGTGATGGACGGAGCTTGTCACCAAAGTCATTATTTGCCAATTTCCACTACTTATAAACCTGCTTCACTTGCCTCAATCTAAATTCATCGACATGATATCCCCCCCAAAAAAGGTGCTATGCAAGATCTATTCATTATTTCCTGTCCTTTGGCAGGGCCATTTAGAAGTCGTGTCTAATGGGCCGAGAAACACCTAAACCCAATGATGGATTTAATCAATAATAATAAAAAAAAAAAAACGAATCCTCATTCTAGAAGTTTACTCTGAATCGAGCAGTCCTTAGTGGGGTTTGGAATTTTAGCTCAAGGTCACGGGAGTCACATACTGTAGATCAATGGCTCCCATCCCTGGTCCTGGTGGACCCCCGTCCTGCACATTTTATTGTTTATTTCTGCTCAGTCACACCCAGTCCAATTCAGAAAGGGGTCATAAAAGGCTGATTTGTTCAATCAGGTGTCTAAGAAATCACTAAAATGTCCTCCAGGACCAGCGATGGGAACCACTGGTATAGGTCGTGTTTACACTTGTGGAGGTTACCATCAATAAACAGGGACGATCAATCAACGAGCAACTCACTGCAAACAAGCGATCCATTTTTATAAACTCATTCCAACAAAACAATTTGCAGTCTTTGTAGTTTTTCCGTCCATGCATCACTGAACCATCCAGGTCATCTTACTTTCTTGTAAATTTGTAGAAAACTTAAGCGTTCATCAATTGTTTTCCCAAATGTACTCTTAAAGATTCCCAGTAGAACCATATACAGTAACATAAGTGTGTAATGTTAAGGATTTCCAAGTAGAACCCTATTCCTGATCTAAGGAACTTACTATCTTGTCATTAGACTCGGGAAACTGAAAACAGCTTGATTCAGTGATTCCCCCAACCAGAACAGATACAGTTTTCTCGGTTTTGAATGACACATGGTTACTTTCTGGTTAATTTTAGTACAAATTATTTTTTTAAAATGATCAAAGGACTCAAATATCTGAGATACTCAAAGACCATCCGAGTCAAACTGGGACCTGTGATGAAAATTTCTTCTGACTGAAGGTGTAAAACATTTTAGCCACAGTAAAACATTTTAAGAAGACCGTATGTCCATGAATGTCCTGCATGTTCTCGTCCACATTCAGCGAGTAAAAACAACCTCATACTACCCCTGCACCACTTGCACATTACAGGAACTCAGCTGGGAGTTATTGCCACATCAGTCGTACAGTCCTGACCTCGCTCCAAGCATTTTACACATGTTTGGGACATTAAAGGAGTTCCCGGGAGGCCGGCGTTTCAGGCAATCCAATCATGTCTCCAGGCTGCGGAGAAAACTTTCTACCTTGATAGTATCCACGCACTTGTGAAAAGTCCCAGTTTGACTTGAACACCCCACGTATTCTGTAAATAACCAACAAAGATCGTTTAGATAGTTTAAGATTTGGATACAATTGAATGGAAATCTATCTCAGTTTGGTTTAGTTTTTTCTTTTGATTATGCAGGTGACTATTTCACATTGAAGCTGCGTCTCCACTGTTATTCAGTCTGTGTTCCACCGCAGTCTCTCGGTTGATGTGTTTAATATCTTTGGAGTCTGTGAACAGCGAGGGTTCTGTGTCAGCACTGTGATGGGTGTGAGTTCAATGACTGCTTGAGAACCGATCGAGCCGTGGGACTTGGCCCTTTCACTCGTACCCATATGCTTGGATAGAATTCTGTCAGATTTAAAACTAATTCAACCCAGACAGTTTTCTAGTCCAAAAGTGAAAATACAAGTTAAAAATAACCCAACCCTGGCAAGGTGCTAAATCAACACTGAAAATCCTGGCATATCCAGACAGCCGGGTGAGCTTCGGTACTTGGCCGATAATTCGTTCCCTCGTGATTGAATTTAATTAGATTTTAAACTAAATCAACCCCTGACTAGTTAAGGAATGAACGTACCAATCCCAAAACCACTGCTCGAGAAGTTTAGGTTTAAATCTAGTCACTTTCACAGGTCCAGTCAGGACTAGATCTTTAACTCACAGCTATACACTCGAATTGTTTTCCACCTCACTGAGCTGCTCTGTGTGTAAATGTGTACCCGAGTAATATATTGATTTTTTTTTAAAGCCAAATCTCTCTTAAATGAACCACAGTTAATTAAAACGGTCACTAAGCTGTGAATCATAGATAGACTGTCGATTCGATTTGATTCCATTAAATTAGCACTAATATTTATAGTCTGATTTGTATAAAACAGTTATATTTTGAGGTATTAAAACTATCCAATGTATCTAAGTATCTAATGAACATCAAATGCTGTGTATCTTGTGTTGTTGATTGTTACAATGTCTTTAATAATCTTTTTTTTTTGTTTTTCCTACCAATCTTCTGCTCAACACTCCAGTACACTATGTGGCGCTATTGCACCAACTGCCCCTAAATCCAGAAGAATAAGAAGCAACAGACCCCCAAAAAAAATAAATAAATAAATAAAAACAGGAGTGTGTGCAGATGATGTGGAAGTGGTTTTGTATTTTTGTCCAAAGCGATGGTTTATTCATAAGAACTTGGTCAATTTTGTCCATTTAATGTTTACCTAAAGTGGACCTACTGTAAATAATTGAGAAAGTATGAATCGATCCTGCATTAAATACCGACGGACAAAAATTCAACTGACCAGAAAACAACAACAACAACAACAAACGAATCGATTGAATTGCATAATTCATTAAATCGTTAAAACAGTTCCAGTAAATTTGGATCATGAAGTTTAAACCCAGAATCAGCCAGTAACTATCCGTCTGCTGAGTTTCTCCTTTCGCATGACGACACACCGCATCCAGCCTTGCATCCTCGTTCAAGTCTGTAGAATGAGCTGCAATTACTAGCGTTCCGACCTCAAAGAATTTCCAGTATCAGATCCAGGTTGCATAACGCCGCCGCCTGCTATTCCATTTGCCGCTGCACGTCGTGCCTCATTACGCTCATCATTAGACCTGTGAGATGGGGTTCATATTGTATATATATTTTTTTCTTCTCAACCAACTGGGCACCGACAATCTATCTCAGCTTTTGTCAGTTGTTCAGTAATTATCTGTGCACGCATGCGTGTCATCTGCATATATATATATATATATATATATATATCTGTTCAGCAGCTGAGAGAGCAGCGACCAGACGCACTAATGTGGCTTCCTGCGCCTGGTCATTACACACAGATTGCTGGAATTTTATATTCACCCTTTTCATTATGAGCGATTAGCCTTCATTAGCTTGCCGGAGCGAGACGTGAGTGTGTGCACTCTGGGCGAACTGGAGTTTCAGTGCAGGCACGGTGTGTACGAGTGTGGGATGTGACTGTCGAGTGTGTGTTTTGATGACCCGTGTCTGATTGGAGGCCAGTCAGAGGAGGTGTCAGGAATGTCAAGAGTATTAAAGACTTTTTTTTTTTTTTTGCACCATGCATCATTGAAGCAATATTCATGAGATGATATATCTGTATACATATTAAATGATGATGTGACACGCAATATGAATTTCATATAGGAGTGTAAAAACGGCTTCAGGCCTTTGTGTTAGTCTCGAGCACAAATTTCATGAATTTTTCATGACTCTTGTTCCACCCTCAATTGCGCTGGGACACAAATCACAGCTTCCTACCAACAATTTAGATCTTGGCCTCAGTACTTATGAAGCACAAGGGGAGATTTTTAGGAGAAAGTACTCCGCCCACGAGATTGATGCGTAAGTGCTGAATGCAGACGGAGTAAGCCGCTGCGAGCGGGTGGTTGACGGGGTTAGGCCGGTCTTTCAAATAGGTGCAAAGATTAGTTGTGACAGTCATTTTACACCAAGCTAAGCACGGATCCTGGCGCCAGGCATCTTCTTTTCTCTTCTGCTCAGCCCCTCTCCCTTGTTTTCTATCTCACGCTTTCTCTCACTCTGGCATCTCTTTGGATGCCGTCCAGGGTTCACAAACTGCAGGTTGGCATGCGATGACTCGTGTGCCTTCTTTCTTGGCACTAGGGAGGTGAGATCAGGCTTCCTCTTTTAACACACACATTCCAGATGCCTCCATAGTGTTGACATTGTGTTTATTTCTATCTTTTTCTTTTTTCCCTCTCCCGATATGCTTTTCTTCTATGTCGTACTTTTTCCATCTGGTCTGTCAGAACAACCCATTTTAGCAAATTTGTGCGGTGCCAGTGCTGTTGCTGGACCTTGCGGCTTATCTCATATCGTTCAATGCTGGCACAAAAAAAAAAAAAAGGCTTTGTTTGCAGCTTTTGGACCGGAACCAAGAACCGGTGATCCGGTGAAGCTTGGGTTCATTTCATCGCCATGGCATAACTCAGGCATCCGTTACAAAGATTTGGCAAATGATGTTCTTAGTAGTGTAAGGTGTTATCTAGATAAAGAATGGACGTCAGATAGAAGATTATATATAATGTATATCATTCCAAATATATAAAATTTAAATGCTTTCTGGGACCGTTACTGTTCTAACACACTTTAAATAATTTTGACTAATTTCCTTTGGAGTAATGCTTTAATTTACTGTGAAGAGCTCTCCACAGGGTGATTTTCTAACAGATAAACCTTCAATTAAGAAGCTTAAAACCTTTAAGTAACTGAAGAACCCTCGAGGAACCCTTTAGGAACCTTTCTTTTTTTATTATTATTATTAAATGATAGAATTAACACAATCTTTATATCTTTCTTTTCCTGCTCTCTCCTTTTCAAATCCTTTTTGTACTCCGTCTACTTTATACCCTTTTTCAGTTCCTTGATACATCACACATACCAGATGGACCTCCGTGAGAGTCTGCACATTGTCCACCCTTTCATTTATCGCTTTTCTACCAGCAGAATGCCAGGGCTGGTACTTTTCCATTCTGTGAATTCTTACCCGACAACAACAGCGACAAAAAAGCCATTTCGCTTCCAAAGAGCTCTGGGGCTTATGTCAGAAAATTGTGTTGGGTTTTGTGGATGAAACATTTTTAAAGCATTCAAGTATTTGTCCATTAGTAATATGCAATGGTTAGTTTTTTTTTTTTGTGGCAAAGAAATATGAGCTGGTTCTTAAGACCATAAAATTGTTGCTTCCTTTTGAATTCTGTAGATGGATCAGATTTGTTATCATAGTTTATAGATGTTATCGTAGCTGAGATCAGAAGGTGGCGTGGTACCTACAGTACCAACCTTCAGCTAGAGATAGCTGGATAACGCTGGGCGTAGACCAGTGTTTCTCAACTGGTGGGTCGCGACCCACTTTTGGGTCGTGGGAACATTTTCAGTGGGTCGCGGAGTGTGTGGTCAAAAAAACAACAAAAGTTTAATTTTTAACTTATTTTGCTTAT
>JAQMYI010000039.1:138728-151821 GCA_030014275.1 Clariallabes melas
ATAAAAAAAAAAATATATATAGACTATATATATATATATATATATATATATATATATATATATATAATACCAGTTTAGTCTGTTTAGAATTTCTTGAGCTCAGGTTAACATGTTATTCAATGCAAATAACTGTAAAGCACTTCAACCTTAACAACGATTTGAATGATTTGATTGCTATTTAAATGCAGTGAACAAAAAAAAGAAAAGTTTCAAGCCGTGCAAACATAATAACAGTCTATTAACATTTCGGCTTCGCGTTATTAATAATGCCGCATGACCATGTCCATAGGAACGTAACCGTGAACACCCGGCTTACCTTTGACTCATTTTCTTCAGCTCACACATACTTTATTCAGTGTTTTTTTTTTTTTCCTTCCCTTCAGTCGGTTATTTAATTTACACCGTAGCTGTGAAATTCATTCTCACCGAGACGCTGAGTGCTGTTTTATGCTGGTCTTTTCTGTAAGTCTGCTATATTTACCAGCAATAATTTGGAGCTAATTTCTTTATGTCATATTAATTCATCTTGATTTATGTTGCTGTAATATTTCAAAGGCGAGCGTTTAAATTGCGCGGCAGAGGTTAAAAATTTTGATGATCAAATCTCAGGACGTTTTGAACTTTGAATATATACAGCGATCAGCCATAACATTAAAACATTGTACTGTAGGTTCCCCTTGTGCTACCGAATCAGCTCTGACCCCCCCGGGGCCGTGACTCCACATGACCTCTGCAGGTGTGCTGTGGTGTCTGGTACCAGGATTTTAGCAGCAGATCATTTAAGTGCTGTAAGGTGCGAGACAGGGTCTCTATGGATTAGACTTGTTTGTCCAGCACATCCCATGGCTCGATCGGATGGAGATCTGGGGAATTTGGAGGCTTAGTAAACAACATTGAACCTCATAAACTCATCAAGCTGTTGATGCACTGAGTGTTCTGATATGTCTTTCTATCATAACCAGCATTTACTTTTATGAGCAATTTGTCTTACATTGGCTTTTCTCTGGGATCGGACCCTACGAGCGGGCCTTTGGGTCCCCAGTGGCATAAATGAGTCTTGGTCCTGGCAATGGTCCTGTCACAAGTTCACTGGTATATAGTTGATAATCAGTGTTAATGTTATGGCTAGTCAGGTGTATGTGCATTAGAATTCTTGTCCTAGCTTCCGGACATTGCAAGTTCTAATCCCTCCCACGGCCAGGAGCTTAGAGAAAGCCGATTGGCCGAGCTCTCTCAGAGGGGAGGGATGAGAGGCACTTAGCGCTCTCAAGTCAATCGCGGCTCCACAGCTAATCACAGGCGACTGTGAGCTCACGCAAGCGGAAGGAAACGGATAGCGCTGTCCTCCGAGTGTGTCACGGAAAGATGTGGCCAGCCGACGTCATTGGGGGCGTGACCTAATAAGGGGGCTACAACTAAATTAGGGAGAAAATCTGGAAAAATCTAAAGAAAAATATAACTTCAAATAGATTAATATATAAATAAATACATTTCAGTTGTTTAACAGAATTCCTTAACGAAGACTTCTGGCTGAGCGCAATCATCACATTGTAATTAAAGTGGTAATTACACTCTACTTTAAGTCTGCATCATAATATGTAGATGATTATACTGTATACAAACAAAGGTATGCATGATGTATATAAATGCCACTGTTGTGATTTCCTTTTCGCGGCGGTTTGTGCTAACTCTTTAACCGCCGAGACGTGTTATCCGAGTCGACATCGTAGGGAATGTGACATGTTTGTTTATAAAAGGTTATGCATTTTATCGTGACATTTCTAAGTCTATAGCAGCACCATAAAGGGCTTGTTATGACATTTGTAAGAGCGCGCGTGCTGACCAGGGAACCGCTATTGATTTTAGCATGAGATATGGAAGGAAATAAATAAATAAATGAATAAAAATAAAGCTCGGTAGACTGAACTACAGGAATTACAGGAATGACGTTCACTCCAGAATTATTGGCGCCGTTTAAGAGAATTATTAAAGTTTTATTAAACCGTACATACTGTAACACACGATGGTTCAAGTCATCCACAGGAACATTTAGTGACCTCTCCCTTATCTGAAGCTATTGTTATTTTTGTCAAAATACAGTGATGCTCGAAAGTTAGTGCACCCCCCTTTTAATTCTATGTGTATTTGAAGGTCTAAGAAAACAACCACTGATTTTATAGAGTTCTGCACAAACGCTGATGATCAATTAATCAGGTCCTTATGATTAGCAGCACCTGGCTACAAGTTTTCTTTTTTATTATTATCACGTTTCTACACAAAAACAAATCGAATTAAAGGAGGGGGCACTAACTTTTAAACATCACTGCATACAGTATATAGAATACAATTTTCTCCCAAAAATGTTCATCACAATTATTCATGCATATAATAAATGTTTCAAGTAATACAACAAATGTGACGCTTGGAAAATAAAAAATTAAATCCAATCTTTAAAACGTTCCGTTTCCCAAAACTTTAATGTGCTTTATTCAGTCGATATATTTGTTGAAGTTTTTATACGCGTATAAGATCAGCTTGATCGTCCATCATCGTGAGGAAAAACCAAAGTTGTTTTTGACGTAAGTGAGACAGATGGTTGTTAAGCTTCAAGTCAGGCGGAAATATCAGGAAAATGCATAAACAGTCAAAACAAAATCACAAAACACAACAAGAGCCTTAATGAGAAAAGTTGGAAGAACAAACCAAAACAAACCCAAAAAAAAAAAAAAAAAAAACCCGGAGAGTTTAAGCAGAAACTTTTCCTCACAGTTCTGTTATTCGTTAAATATTAACCGTATTATGTGCCAATGATTTTAGATTGCCTTTCACTAATTAAGGAAGGAAGTTACTTGGAAAATGTTCAAATGAAACCGTTTACGTTTCCAAAATAGTTCAGTTTAAAAAATAAATAATAATAAAAAAAAAAACCTCATTATCTGTGCTATTCTTCAATATGAAGGGTGCCAATAATTCTGGCTTGTACTCTGGCGGATGAGTTGAAGGTCATGTCACCTTGACGACCCGTTTTTTGCTCATTAAGCATTTAAGAAACAGACTTTGTAGATATTTTACTTCCTCACTACACTGTTACGACTGTTGCCGTGGTAACAGATAAAACTGTAACCTTGAAATAATCCTGTTCGACACAGACACAACCATCAGACTTGTGTTTTTCTTTATTTTCCTTCCTGTTTGACTTGTGATCCGTGTGTGTAGTGAACATCGTTCCCCCTGTTAGTTGGGGGACAGAAAAGCTCCGGAGAGGACAGTGTGTGTTGTAAAGACACTCGCAGGGACGTTTGACAGGTTTTGATGTGGTCAGTCTTCACGCGGTATTATCCTTGACAAAGTCATGCCTGAGGTGTGTGTGTGTGTGTGTGTGCGTGTGCATGCCAAGAGCTGTCTTATTTTCACTGCCAGACAGAGACGACGGGTTTTCCTCGTCCTCACCACTTATTTATTCCGTAAGCTCTTTTTCCGAGACTCCGGTGCTCACAGATATAACCTCATCTCCTGACCAGGCAGCACGTACCGTACAGTACTCACTCCAGACTAATCCATGAGCTCGTCGGGTTTGATAGCTGCCTGGCGGACCAGATACATCAGTGACCCGGATAACGTTTCAAAGTCAAAGCACAACTATTCAACTGTTTGCTGTGTTTCAGGTCTACGTCCAAATTAGGTTTTTACAAAAATTAAAGAATTCAAGAAAGGTTTGATCGAGTGACTTTAACAATTGAGTGTAAAAGCAAAGTAAAGGCTGTAAAGGTGAAACGACACAGGGTTATTCTACAAGTCATTTAACACATGCCACAGATTTCGTGTTCGGCGTTTTCATTTCCAAAGCGCGTTTAAAAAGCTGGTGTTTTGTCTCTTAATGACCGACCAGATAATCACTGGTTCAGTCCTGACCTCGGCTTCTCATCCGTCTCCTTTGAGTTTTCCAGTTTCCTTTTAACCAGTAGGGAGTCTGGCTGAGCTAAACTTCCCCTCGCTGTGAACGGTGTACCGCCATCGCGGGAATCCCATCCAGGATGTTCTGTATCTAAAAATAACTATATTCACATAAAACTACTAGCAAAAACAAACAATAAAAGAAGTTTAGACAAAAATATAAAAGATTTTATTAGAGCAAACATTACCCTGGTTCATCCAAAGACTTTTCCAGGACAGACTGCAGCACAGATTAAATACTTTAATAACTATAATGTTTTTTAGGTTAATTGCCAGTATAAATCTGTGGACTTTATAACAATGAGTTTTGTTTATAACCTTGTTGTTTATCAGTGCTTTTAATTGTTGCTTTTGAATTTTCAAACACGTAAAGAAAAAGTAAGTGAAGAATTCAAGAATGCAAGAGTACAAAAATAATAATAATATGAGGAGGAGGCAAAAATGATCTGCACTTTAGCTGCGGAATCTATTTAAATGAACTTTTATAAAAGATAAATACATGATTTTTCTGCATTATCCTTCCTTAGGCGGCACATTGGCGTAGCTTTTAGCACCTCCAGGACGACTCTTGAACTTTTCCTCGGTCGGTGTCTCGTCACCTGTAATGATTCTCCTTAAGAAACTTCCACCTGCCTTAGAGAATCGCTTCAAATGTTGTTTGCAAACACTTCTGTTTTTGCTCTTCTGTGAGTTGTTTCGGCACCAGGTCCACCCTCAGACCATAATATAATATCACTAAATCACTGCACACTGCTCGACTTCCGTGCAAATCACAAGCAGGGCGTGGATGTTCACTCGCACCGCGGTCACAAATGAAGTGATGTAAGACGTTCACACCTGCACAGCAGCGACTGGGGGGACGGAGGGGCTCGAACGGAAAGATCTGATAAGACAGAGCGACCATGGAGGGTTTAATATAACCAGAGTGCGGATATTTTTTGACTCGTACATTTCTGTAAAGTCTAGCAGTTGGGTTTGTTAATTTGGTGAAAAAACAAAAACTTTTGTTTGTTTTATCGTCATTTGCCATTTAACGACTCTTATTTGTAACACACACCCAAGGGGCAGCCTTCAGTTCTGGAAAATGAATAAAACACTGACGTGCTAAAATGTGCTCCAGCAGTGAGTCAAACCCCATCAGAGCCCAAATTTGTCCAAATTGTTCATCAGAAATGAACATGTTTACAGCCTTGTACAAAAAAATGTTTTTCATGGATCTCCATATCTAGGTTTCCCTTTGTACCAAGTTGTTACTGTATGTAACTCTTTACATAAAAATTACATTAAGCAATAAAAAATATGCATAATTAGGGATGTGGCTGATTTTTGAGTGACAGCTGCATTGTGGGCATCAAACCCGCTAGCTGTCAGCTACACATCACTTTAACTCACAAGCTAACGAGATTCGCTGTAGTTTAACTTCAGAAAACCAACGGGTGACGTCCTGCCTGGTGTTAGAATTTATTTCAGATTATTTCATACCTTCTAATTTTCCCTTCCTTTCCATGTGCATTATATAAAACATGCGATGTTCCATCTCTGTCCTTACAGCGATTACAAACAACAAACATACAGTGTCATTAAAATCCATAAACAGTGACGAGACAGATGTTATTATTGGCTTCTGGTGTGTTTGTGCTGTGAATTCATTGACAGAATGACACGGTGATGATATCCACTCGTTTGTTTATTCTCCGCACAGTGTGTGTGTGTGTGTGTGTGTGTGTGTGAGTGACTGGGCAGATGGAGGTGTCTGACATCCCTGTCCCTTATTGTCCCCGCTGCCTGTCTCTTCGTCCCCACACTGGGCATAATTAACGCCTTTGAGCGGACACTATTATGACAGACTTAATGAAGCTTTTAATGGAAATTAGTCCGCCTTGGCTGGAAGCTGCCACTCGGAACGGCCTGCTGATGCTCATGGCACTTTGATTGAAAAGAAAAATGTATGGTGGCTGGCACACACACACACACACACACACACACTGCTCAGTACTCTATATATCTTAATATACCGACTCGGAGCCGGCGGCGCCTGGAATCCGCATTATCCCACCGCTTTCAGATTTGAGCAGCTTTATTTCTCCAGGTGCAGCTCTGGGCGTGGCTGTGTCCCCATCCAAATGTTAGATGAAATGAGTTGTGAAGTGGACGTGTGGATTGCACTCAGTATGGCTCAGTGCCTGAAGGAAAACAGTGCGGGCCAAATTAGTGAATTTATAAAGGAGAAAAACAGTAGAGTGTATTCTCAAGTAGTTCTATTTCTAGGAGGTCCACATGCCGAGGAAATGATTCATACTTTCATTATTAATGTTTTATTCTTTCAAAAACAAATGATGAAAGAATTACTAGTAATGGAGCATCAAAGCTCTAAAGGACAGTTTTTGCCATTTAGAAATTGATTTCTCCCTTAATACGGGTATTACTTAGAGTAAAAATCCTTATGATCCAACAACGTGTTAGTATAGTGATGTTATTGTGCTCATCCTAATAAACAGGAGAAATAATACAGTACGTACAGTAGGAGTCTCCAGTGTCAGTGCTCGAGGTGGGACTGTAAGAGTTCTGCTCCGGGGAAGTCTTCAAGGCGTTCATTACATATAGTATGTTACACAAACTGCATTTCTTTTCTTATTATAATATAATTATAATTATATAACAGAGAGAGAGAGAGAGAGAGAGATGGTGAATGAGCGACTGTTTCTAATAAGGAGGAAATACAGTAGGTTATTCTGCAGATGTTCCACAACATTAATTCAAACTGTACATAGACAATTCAATTTCATTAAATAATTCTAATAATAATAATAATAATAATGATAATTTAAAGTGGTAATCACAGGAAAATTGCTGTGACGTAAGAAGAGGAAAACATTTCAGGAATTAATCCGCTTCTGGGTTGTAACAGTAAATCCGCTTCACATCTGTCAGCCACGTGTTAAATGATTATTTTTCTACAGTATTTTCCAACTGCACACCTTCAAAAGTTTTAACGCTTACATATGAATATGAAATCCTGATTAATCGTTCAGCTATTTATTAATTAAGGACTGTTTTAGATACAGAAACATGTCTTGTTTGTTTGTTTAATTTTCCTTAAAGCTCATTTTCTTTCAAAGTTCTTTCGCACGTTGGCATGGACCCAAGTACACTTGACCCCAAAAGCCTGGTGCATGTAATACCCCCTCTGTACCACCGCTCTGTACCACCACTCTGTACCCAGGCATGGATCAGGCTTCAGTGTAGAAGCCTGAGTGTACTCGGGTACGTAACAACATTATTAATGTGAAAGCCTGCAGGGGGCAGCGATGATACTCAGATGTGGTCCAAAGCTATGAAACATTCAAAACTCAAATCTGTGTAATGCTGTAATGATTTAATGAATTAGTGTGAAGTTTTTTTGAATAATTGATGGTTGTCTCACCTGTATGGGAATCTCTACAGCTCTGTGTCAACACGGATGCAAGCATGGAGACTGTATCGGACCCAACAAGTGCAAGTGTCACCCGGGTTATACTGGAAAGACCTGCAACCAAGGTAATGCTTTCTGCTTTAACATGAAGAAATCAGGATACACACACACACACACACACATGCACAGTATAATCTCACAGATGGGAACAAAAGGAAAGGATGTCACTCTGTAATTTGCCCCGATGCAGCACATTTTTTAATGTTTCTATTCTTATAATAATAATTATTCCCAGTATGACACTGTTTATCCTTTTCCTGCTTCATTTTTGTTTTGTTTCACTTCAGCCCGTCTGCTCTCGGTCTGCAGACGTCTGTCACTCATTGTATATTTTATTCCTCCTCTGCATACCATATAAAAGTCCTTATTCAGCAGAATAGAGAAGCAATAATCTCTAAACTTCCTCAGCCTTTAAGTGATACGATCTCGTCAGCCGGCCTCAGATAACCGCGTACTGAATAAAGATAGCACTTCAAAGTAATTGCGCTGTAAGTGCTCCGAACATCAGGACTCACCGTTGCAGATAACCTTTTGGTTTGTTAAAAAGGGTCCGTCCACCCGGGGAGGAGACGGCTTTGGAGATTTGAGGAGTGAAACTACCGCCCTAAGAGAGCAATGGGAGAAGGTGTAATTAAAAGGGAGGGAAGAAGGAGGAAAACAAAACCCCTGAGGAATGTGGAACTGAGCGAGCTCGCCTCGGAGCCTGACGCGCTCGGTTTCGTGTCGGTTCATTGTTAGGGCCGTGGACGCGGCGAACCCCCGAGCAGGGGAGACGGAAATGATCGCTTCACCTGAACGGACAGGGGAGTCGGGTTACAGGTCAACTAATTTAAAACAAACATCTATAAAATAATGTCGTGTAAATAACTGGAGTGACCCAGGCATGGACTGGACTGTTCTAGTTAACCGGATCACAGAGGATTATGACGTCTTATACACTTACATATCCAAGTGTCAAATATTACCTCCTTTATGACAATAGGAGGAAATTTAATTTAAAATAACTACTTGTTTACGGTAGAGCTGTAGTCAGGGTTGAGGTGCAGGACCAGTCAAAGGTTTGGACACACCTTCTAATTCAATGTGTTTTTGTTTTAGTGATTTATTTTCTTCATTCTAGAACAATGAACATTTTAATACATGAAGGTCAGCTGTTCTGGAACGGTTCTTGAAAGAACAAGTGTGTTTGTAAAACCCATCGAGCTCCATGATGATGAAACTGTCCCTCATGAAGACCTTCCCAGGAGATCACGACCAAAACTGAGCTCTGCTGCAGAGGAGACGTTCATTTAGTCACCAGCCTCAGAAATCACCAATTAACCTCAACCAGCACCTCAGATTAGAGCCGTTATGAAGCTTTACAGAGCAGAAGTAGCAGATAAACATCTCAATATCAACTGTTCAAAGGAGATTATTGTGGATTTTGGATAATAAATGCCTTCAGTATTGTTTTAGAAATAACAATCAGGAACGACCATGGAGTTAGAAGGGGTGTACAAACTTTTGACTGGTATTGTACATGCACATAGTATTTAACGAGCGCTACACAAAAACAGAGACAAATCTCAGTAATGCACGATTCTGAACGTGGATTTTGTTCCGCTCTTCTTGCGTAATATCGGCTCGAGCGCGGAGTCCGAATCCGCTAACTGACAGTTTGATATAACATCAATATGTCACACTGAAATGTTATGGCTTCATCTGTAAACATACTAAAAATATAGAATGCCGCAGGAGATCAATATTAAGTAGATAAATATCACACTTTTTATTCATTTATGGCGTCGGCAAAACCTTGATTGTTTTTCGTCAATTATAACATAATGTTTGAACTAAAGTCAAAACCTCTGATGTAACAGAATCAGTTAGTTTATAATTACATATTAATAGATAAAACAATCAAATAAACAAAATAAGCAGTTTGGAAGGTGAACTTCCTGATATGAATATGACATTAATATTCCTTTATGTATTTATTTATTTTCATGTTATATAAACGTACGACCAATCCGAGCACACGGTGATCGTTTCCTCTGCGTCTCAAACATGTTGAGACACGGACACAGACCGAGCTAATGACGACAGGACACAGAGGGATAGACTTACAATCACATACCTGTCCTGCGGTGGGACAATATTACAAATATTACTTTAATTACTCGTTATTTTAGGCTATTGTTGTTGTTATTGCTCTTTAGTAAACTTCACTAATGTGACTTTTAAGAAGCAGCCCTACTTCGATTCTCAATGTTAAAGAAAAGCTGCTTAATTTAAAATAATGACTAAATTATTTACTGTAACTGCGAGACTAAGAGCGACGCAGCTGATTATTTGCTTCAGTCGGTTCAGTAATTACGTGTAATTAACCGTTATTTCAATACAGAAAAAAAAAACCTAATCACGATGACTGTTTTAGCCGCTATTGTGCAGCTTTAGTCGTCCATGTGGAGTCCTGCACAGTCCAGACTTAATGATTAATGGTTGCTGGGCTTCATAGTGAAATATAATAACGTGATTCACAAAAATCCCAGGTGTGTAACTGAAGCCACCGTGCTGACGTCCCGCTCCACATTTGTCCCCGCGGTGTGTTTGTTGTAACTGACTAAACACCGCTCCCTGTCCTGTTGCTGAATTACCCTTAAGCACTTTAATAACAGAGGCTGTTCAAAAGAAAACCGTCTGCATAATGTATAATATAGATATTAAGAAGAATTTCTTTTTTTTTTTTCGTTTTATTGTACACTCGACACATTTGTGGACCAAAAACAAATCATTTTCAACTATGTATGATGATGAGGTTTAATGCCTCCCAAAAACACTGAAATGTCATAACACATACATCAGAATAATGTCAACTGATCCCTTTTGCCATTTCAGTTAGCGAGCTGGTTAGTTCTCACACGTCAGGGATTTGGATTGAGGTTCCAGGACCTGAATTGTCGTATTCTCAGCTAATTATTTAATCCGTACAAATATATAAATACAATTTTATATAATGACAAATTATATGGTGCTGACATGGTAGTTATTCTTATCGTTTAATATTTTTTTTATCGAGGCACAGTCCTGCCACATGGTACACGACATAATATGATAAGGGAATGTAATGATGTGAGAATTTAATACGTAGCCTCCAGTTCATTATTTATCTGAAACACCCGATAGAGTCTGTAATTGCTTTGAGAATTTGCTTAACATGATGCAGTGCATCCATGCTGCAATTCCAGAAAGTCTTGATGCAGCACCCCGAGATTTAAGAAAAGTTAAGAATCATAAAGTTCTAAAATACGAGAGGCGTTCAAGTCAAAGTGGGATTTTTCATCGTGCAGAAATTTCACTATATAATCGGTTACGGTTCTCCCAACTGGTGCTTGGACACCATCAAGGTGTACAGTGTTCTCAGTACGCCGGAGCCATGATCGGACTGCCTGTCCGATTCACGTCCGGCCTCCCAGGAACTCCTTTAATGCCCCAAACATGTGGAAATCTCTTGGACTGTACGGGGGACGTGGCAATAACTCCCAGCCGAGTTCACACAGACAGATGCGTCTCTTATGCAAGTTATTGACAAGTTATTAGAAATTTCATCAAGTCCTGGTTTGACTTGAACACCCCTCCTATTCCTACGCTTTCCTCCCACAGTCCAAAGACATGCAGGTTAGACTAACTGGCGTTCCCAAACTGCCCGTAGTGTGTGAGTGAGTGTGTGTGAACGTTGACCAAAGGTCCTACCAAGGTCATAAAAATGGGAATAAACCCAGTGATCATCACTGGCCTCCATGGTCCCTAGTTGGACGAACAGAGGTTTATAGATGGATGTAGTTTATTTATAATAATTGTACATTCAAAATATACATAAACCACCTAAATGGACAACTGCGCTGCGCTGTTAGCGAAGTCCGTCAGAACGAATCAGTGTTAAATGAACAATACTAAACACTGCGCTCCAATTAGTGGCAGGAATCTGGCTTTTGGACTAAAATCCAATTAAAGCCTCATTAGCATTAACCTCTCTTGATCTCCGTTTTATGTAAAGAGCCGGAATCGCTCATCATAACTCATCGCAACTCGTCATAGCGCCGATGCGAGGCAGATGCGTGAGGAAATGCAAATACGCTGATTAAAGCGCTAATCCGTTTAGACGCGATGGCACCGAGGCCGCGCTTCACTCGGAGCGGATCAGATCGTTTTAATAAGATGATTATTTGCTGTAGGCGACTTTGTAAATGAGAATCAGCTCACCTGCTGCGAGCGCTCCGACTAAGGAATGTGTTATGAGCTCGTCTGAGGGCGAGCGTGCTTACGTTCACTTCTTTGTATATTATCTTGTTAACAGATGGCGGCGAGTGCTCTATTCACATCTCCGTGAGTGTTTCTATTATCAGAACGATAGCTCAGTCGTGCAATCAGTCGTCTGGCTCCGGCTGTAGCTGATAAGCGGGTGTACGGTTTAAAGTCAACAGAGTCTCCCGTCCAACTGTTTAATGTGGGATAAATGTCTGTGTTTCGCACAAGCCGTACACGCCAGACTGGCTGCTCTCCCGCGATAAATATACACTATATACTGTATATATATATATATAGAACTTGAAAGTGAAATGAAGCCTGAGCGGATTACGGGACGTGCTTTACGTGTCATCATATGATTAGCCATAACGCAGCTGCATTGTTCAATTACATCACAACACGCTTCCGTATGTTCCGCCGCTCCATCAGGAACGCCGACCGGAATTAAAAACAGCGCAGCTGAGTTAGTTAGAAGTCTCTCCGTTTTTGTCTCACTATAAGGGAACGGAAACCTCCCCCCCCCCCCCACCCCTACTCTGTACATCCACAACACCCCCATTTCCATGCTAACAATAAACAGCAGTAACCCGTACAGAGGAGGACGGATCTGGACGCGACTGTTGACATGTTGTGACACCGAAACCATGCCTGCTTTTGTTCAGAGGAAGCAGATGGAGGCCGGGAGAGACGTGCCTCACTCACTCCCACACACACACACACACACACACACACACACACACACACACACACAGAGGAATTTGCTGTTTTGTTTTGTTTTCTTTCTCTTTTTTTAAAGCTAACTCACACATGGCTAATCCTCTTTAGTGCATAATGTCATTCTCGTCCTCTCCAGGAATGTGGCCTGGTTAAAGGTGTTAAAGGGACGATGTGTACTGATGTGATCCTGTGTGCTGTGTTGTCTGTGTTCCCTCTCTCTCTCTCTCTTTAACCTGTCAGCGGAACAGCAGGATTATCTAAACCCCCCAATCTGGGACAGTCTCCCCCCTCTATTTGTTCCCATGGACCATCCGGCAGTGGGGGTGCCTTCGGAGGGTGAGCTAATCCCACGGTCACCGGGCGATTCCTCTTTTCACCCTTCTGCCAGAGCACCCCATGCCCCCCCCCCCTCGCTCCAGCCACCACCTGCATGGCGCGGTCCGCTCGGCCGAAGCGTAGTGAATACCCGCTACTTTCTCTCCTTATTTCTTCCTGTAGCAGATCAAAGAGTCTGGAAGAAGGGCATGGCCGGAATGACATGCTGAAGGCCGAGCATGGCTTCTCTCTCTCTCTCTCACAAACACACACTCTATCTATCTATCTATCTATCTATCTATCTATCTATCTATCTATCTATCTATCTGTCTGTCTGTCTGTCTGTCT
>JAQMYI010000039.1:161530-178791 GCA_030014275.1 Clariallabes melas
CTTCTGTATACATTTAAGGCTATTCATCATCTCTCTCCTCCATATCTCTCTGATTTGGTACAGATCATCATCCCATCCCGGTGTCTCAGATCCTCTTCTTCTCTTTCTCTCTCTGTCCCTGTCCCCCGTCTTGCCACTATGGGGAGCAGGGCTTTCAGTTGCTCTGCTCCTCGACTTTGGAATTCCCTACCTCCTGAAATAAGAAACATCACCTCTTTCTCTCTTTTTAAGTCTAGACTAAAAACTCACCTATTCAAAATTGCTTATCCCACATAACTTTCTCCATTTTACTATCTTGGAACTGTTTTATGTTTTTTGTTTTATGATCTTGTTAATTACCTGCTCTTTTGCCTGCTTTTTATTTTCTTACTTTTTATTATTACTTTTACTGTGTACAGTGTCCTTGAGTGTTCTGAAAGGCGCTTTCAAATAAAATGTATTATTATTATTATTATTTATCAGTGATATTATTATTATTATTATTATTATTATTATTATTATTATTTAAGGTTGAAGTCCACGTCCATGTCTGTGTGTCTTTCTGTACAGCAGAACTCTCTGAACTATAACTTATTAATACAAAGAAATGACATTCTGTAAGGTTGAGTATCTTACGCCTTGTTTACAGTAAGTTAAAAAGTAGATTATTAAATCCGGCACATGTCTAACGGTTCAGAACATCACTTTTACTCAACATTTTGATTTCAGCACAGAACCCCGGGCTCTCAGTTCAGGTATCTTACACGCCTTCGCCTTTCCTTCTTTTTCTTTTTTTTTTGAGTGATGCGGTGACACATTTTTGAGAGACTGGTTTCAGTCTTTAAACATTATACAGTATATCTCACGACTTACTGACATGAGTTATGGAGGAAATTGCATAAATTAATGAATATATTTTTTTTTAATGAAAGGTAAGATGATAAAAATATCTAAACGCTTTAGGATGTACAGTACTCGTGCAAAGGTTTTGAGCAACACCTCATTTATTCATATTAATTAAGATTATGTAGAATAACAGCGACAGACTGGAAAGTGTCTAAAGATACAATTCATAAACCGGGTGTTCCTGTAAGAACCTCAGCAGCGACCTCATTTCCCCTCTCGTCTGTTCTAGCATTCAACATCAGCAGTAAACTAATCACCTCCTGATCATCTGATCATGACAAAAAGTCCAACAGGAGACATGCTGTATTCCTCCAGACTACTTTAAACATACTGTACAGGAAAGTCTGGAGCTTTAGGAGGAAAATATGAAGAAATGAGGGGGAGTCAAGACTTTTGCACAGCACTGTGTGTTAAACAGAATCTGCTAGTCATGATCTGTACATACTGTATTTTCTCTTGATGTTGATAATGTTGACTGCTGCAGTCATGTCATGTGTGTGTGTGTGTGTGTGTGTGTCTCAGATGCGCGGACATGCAGCATGGCTAACTGCCAGTATGGCTGCGAGGTGATGAAAGGCGAAGTTCGGTGCCAGTGTCCATCTCCCGGCCTACAGCTCGCCCCAGATGGCAGGACATGCGTGGGTACGACTGCTCGCTGCGAGCCAAACAAACTCTGTTACTTTTCTCTGAATTCAAAAGCACTCGTGTACAAAGAGACGCACCATCACACAAAAGCTTCGCCTTTCTCTTCTCCTGCCTCTGGCTCCAGGAGTCGTTTTTAACTCTGATTTGTAGCTCGATAATCAAACGCAGGAGGCTTTTGTTGCCCTTTCTTAGTATTTTTGTTTTGTTTTTGGGGGTGGGGGTGGGGTGGGGGGGCGGGCGGATGGCTTGTGGTGAAAATTCAAATCCGTAGAAAGATTTTCTCGTAGAA
The DNA here is from genome assembly GCA_030014275.1 of Clariallabes melas. NCBI lineage: Eukaryota > Metazoa > Chordata > Actinopteri > Siluriformes > Clariidae > Clariallabes > Clariallabes melas. The sequence continues at coordinate 163,350 of JAQMYI010000039.1, forward strand.
GAAGCTGTGGTATTCCAGCAGCCCTTGACAACCACACAATGAGCTCTCTTGTTTTTAATATATTTTCCTCCGATGCTCTAATTAAAGTGCGAGAGGACTTGGAGATTGCATGGTGCCATTCGTTAATGCCCATATTAATGCCCTTCTGCAGGTGCGGAGATGTTAAAGCAGTTCACGTCCTTACCTACTCGCTCAGACGGCTCTCCCGGCACGACGCTAAATCACAAACGGGAATAAATCGCCGCAGTTAACCCGTGTCATGATTTAAATATATGCTCGTGTAACAGGGGATGAGCTCAAATCTTCCAACCCGGCCTTCCGTCTGTGTTTTTTTTTCTTTTCTTTTTGTTTTGTTTTTTCCCCTCCCCATACGCCGGTCTACTTTCCAGCTCCTGTGTTTTACTCATGAGAGCGAGGGCGGGACGGTGTCTCAAACAAAAGCCCATCAATCACACAGGGGCCATCGCTGGTGTGTGTTTCTGAGACACAGGTGTTGCAGCGCTGGAAGATTTTAAGAGAGCGCTTCGTTTACAAGCACAAGGGACACGGATAGAACAATGCAGAAAAAAAGAAAACTTCCAGAGACGTGAACCTGTGGACGAGAGGACCACGGTCCCAGGAGCTGTTAGAGCTGTAACCTTAACATCATTACTGTATAAAAAACAGTTCCAGATACGGATGGAAACCGTCGACGCATCAGCCATCAGCATCAGTCGTACGACAACGCGAATGAAGAGCATTTTGATTTACGATTCCAGCAAGTCTATTTTTTATTTCTTCTATTTTTTCCCCAGCAGATTTTCAGGATGACTAATAGCGTCGTCTGACGTGTTTTGTTCCTCGTCTGACTGAGCAATCAATCAAAGGTGTTTGTCAGAAAGAAAGAAAAAAAACGGGGGGGTAAACGGAAATGATCCTAATTGCGTGATTATGGAATCAAACGCTGCTCAGGAAAGCTGAAACTCCAGCGCAGGGTGTTCTGGACATGATTGATGAGACGTTGTTGCTTCTCTCCATCTCTCTCTCTCTCTCTCTCTCTCTCTCTTTGACTTAGCACACTTCTTCACTTCTATACATCCATGTATAAAATATCCCAGCGAGAGTTTATTTATTCTGTGTTACTTTATGCATGAAGTCTAACAGTGCAGGATGAGGGATGTGAAACGTGTTCCTGACCCGATCCGTTCATCCTGATCCTCTAAAGCTTTTAGTCCATAATCCACCAATCCGTCCGGTCCAGAGGCAGAACAGGAGGGAGGAAGTTAAAAAATATAGAACAATAATAATAAAAAGAATAATGAAATTCCAAAAGGATGATGTTTGTATTTTCAGACGTGGATGAGTGTGTCACGGCCCGCGGTGTTTGTCCTCGCTTCCGCAAGTGCATCAATACGTTTGGGAGTTACATCTGCAAGTGTCACGACGGCTTTGACCTGCAGTACATCAACGGCAAATACCAGTGTACAGGTAAGAGCAAGTACACGAGTCTGCTGTGAGATATTAAATATTGAACATGTAGGAGATGTGAAATATGTATAAGTGGACAAATGCCAAAGAAATGCAGTAGATATAGTGGATATTGAAGGAGTCGTTTCTTTTCTTTTTTTATATAAAACAGTGCTTTTTTTATTAAATGTTTTAGTAGTGATTTGTAGGAATGTTCCATAACAAAAAATTAAATGCATACAAGATATGTTCAAGATGTGTGTGTGTGTGTTTGAGCTCCTGTAAGACTGAATAGAACATCACCCTGAATGAATACGTAAGAAATAAAACATGACAGTGTGCAGTTTTAATGGCTGTTTCTCTAAAATAAAATTCATTTGTAAAAAAGAAAACTAAACAAAAACAACTGATATACTTTTTTCATCCGTTTCTAAAAGAGGCGTTCGAGTAAAACCGGGACTTAATGTAACAAATACAAAAAGACAAACGTTCAGGACGTCATGAGCAATGATCCTGAGCTCCGATTGTTTAATTCTTGATTCTGATTGGTCAGAATGTGGCGATCGATTATCGTTATACTGCAGTGCAGCTGGACTGTACGGAAGACTGTGACATAAATGATATGGTTTATATTAATATAGAAGGGGTTTACAAGGTCAAACCAGGACACGTTTCTTGTGAACGGAGGTCCGATCACGGCTCCAGCATACCGGGGAAAACGTTCTACCTTAATGGTGTCTGAACTCTAGTGAAACACTGGGATAAGCGCATTAGTGTATCAGGGGATTATATAGAGACATAAAGGGAGATTTTCTATAACTTTAGAACTCTTATTCTAAAGAGTCCCGCTTTGACTTGAACGCAGTTACACTATGACACTATTACGGCAGCGTGTCACCTTGGACATCTGCGAATTTTAACTTCTACAAATGGTTTGAACCATCGCTTTTCTTTTAAATTAATTTATCCATCCATTCACCCATCGCATTGGTCGGCCTGTGTGACCTCTGACCTTACACCTGCGGCCGTTGCTGTAGGGGAAGTTATACTGCTGAGAAACCCAACCTAAGGCAACCTTCAGACACACACACACACGCACACACACACACGGCCATACACAGTCATGCACTTCAGGCAATTTGGAAGTTTTCAGCCTTTCAGGAGGAAACCGGTTTACCCAGAGGAAACCCACCAAGGAGACCCTGTCCAGGATACACAAGTATAGAGAATGAATATAATAATAATAATGATAATAATAATAGGTCACATGGTGGCGTAGTGGTTAGCACTTTGGTCTCACACCTCCAGGGTCCGGGGTTCGATTCCCCACTCAGGTCTGTGTGTGTGTGTGTGTGTGTGGTGTGTGCAGGTTCTCCCCGTGTTTGGTGGGTTTCCTCCAGTTTTGTCCAACAGGCTAATTGGCATTTCTAATAACAATATTAATGAAAAAATAATATTTTACAAGATAGTAAAAGTAAGGCAAAGGAAGTTTAGTTAAATACATGTTATATTTTATCCTTTTTTTTTTTTTTTAAATCAGTGAGAGCTTAATAAGGCTTCATGTGGAATACAGTTCATCACACATTCAACGATGCTAATAATGTCAAATATAATTAAGTACTTTGAGGCAGAGGATGTGAAAACATGGCACATATTTACAGCAAAGATTCCTCATTAGCTACGTCAGGCACAAATGTCTGATGCAAACCCCAAAGAAGAAAAAAGAAAAAAAAAAACGTCCATGTCTGACTTGTCGGATTGTTCGCAGTTAGTCCAACAGGACAGTGTGACCATTTAATTTTCTACTTTTAAATACATTTTCAACACCAGTGCATGATACCGTGCTGCTGCATTAAAACCCTGATCTGGGTTCTGCAGTGATTTGAGAGTGAAGAGACGTTCTGTAGCAGATCTCATCAAAGCAGATGGCCTAAAGGAGAAAACACACAGTAACAAAACCCTAGTGTTGGATTAACACTTATAGTCCAGATGGACACAAATGAACACTGTACACTTTTCACATTTATTCATGTGTGTCTGTGCATTTTAAAATATCTTGCCCTGTCCGTAACATTAACATATTTTTACTACTTTGACCTAAATACTGTGAAAAGAGACATTATGTCAAGGTTACAAGGTTGATTTCTGGCATCAATTCATGGAAATAATCCTCTTGTAGTCGCTCCTTCCTTCTGCTCAGACTGAAAGCTCCGGCACATCGGGGAACAGACTGATTAGAATAAAGATTTAATTGTTTTGAGATTAAACTAATCTTTTTTTAAATGCATGCATTAGCATTAGCATCTCATCAGGTGTGCGGTTTTATATTAGCTTGGACATGTACAGTCCAGCATTTGTCTCCGAGTATAAAGTCTGGCGGTTTGACTCTTTCAGATGTGGACGAGTGCGCGACTGGACAGCACCAGTGTAGCGGCTACGCCACCTGCTACAACACACCCGGGTCGTTCAAGTGCAAGTGCAAGGAGGGTTTCCACAGGGGCACCGGGCACGAGTGCAAACGTGAGTATGGAGAAGGTGGAGGGGGAAAAAAAAAACAGACAATGTGGTCTTAGCTGTCAGCTGGAATTTTTTAAACAGTTGTCCTTACTGTAATAACGACAATTCTGTTGTATGAAGTTGATTAAAATAAAAAAAAGTTATTACCCTTTAAGAATGTATTGTACAGTTACAATCAATAATTTCCTAAATGGACAGATTCGTACAGATACACAGGTACAGATTTAAACCAAAACATTGATTAGTTAGTACTTAACTTTATAACTGTATAAACTACACATGGTGAAAGAAAGAAATAAACAAACAGGGGGAAAAAAGCACGAAAAATGCTGCTCAGACTTGAAGAATGTCAAAGAAATAGCAAATTAAATCGTTGAAGGCATGTTCAAGCCAAAGCGGGACTTTTGATGACATTTCTTGAATGAAAGTGTAAAAATGATTGACATTTACAGAAGATTTTAAGCACCAGACAGTGATGAGACTCTCAGCCGCAGTAAAACATTTCACCAAATCCTTTAAAGGAGTCTGGACGTCCGTGAATTCAGGATTTAAAGAATTTTTATTAATCCCAGAGGGAAAATCGCTCATACTTGGCTACAGTTGCTTACAGTCGTTTTCCAGGAGAAAATCAAAAGAAGACAAAAAAACAATTCGAATAACGAACAGTCGTTCCCGTGATCATTTATCGAGTGGAACTTCTGATCCTTGAAAACTGATGTTAACGACTTATGGAAGAGACGCATCTCAATCACCGACACCACTTACACATTACAGGAACTCGGATGGGAGTTATAGCCACGCCCCCCCCCCATACAGTCCTGACCTCGCTCCAAGACATGTCCATATGTTTGGGTCGTTAAAGGAGTTCCTGGGAGGCGTGAATCACACAGACAGTCCGATCACGGCTCCGGCGTACTGAGAAAACCTTGATGGTGTCTAAACTCTAGTGACACACTGGGATACGTGCATTAGTGTAGCAGATTTTCATCCATGAGAGATTTCATCACAAGTCCCAGTTTGACTTGAACACCCAAACGTAGTTCCAGTACTGCTACAAGATGAAACAGCATTCTGTACAATGGTGTGCTTTGAACTTTGTTGCAACTCCTAACTGATCCGGCTGTAAGACTCAGGGTTCCACAACATGACGGTGAAGTTGTGAAGGTGAATGAAAGTGAAAAGCCCAGCTGTCTTCAAAATGTAGCATTTTTGCTGTAGTTGTTTTGAGAAAGTTAGTTTCGTACTTTTCAGACATTCGCATTGGATTTTAATTACATTTCTAAAGATTATTGATTTTTGTTTTTACAGAAGTAGAGTCTTATTCCATCATGTACAGTCACCTGCTCCATTTACTGCTACACACTACACACACACAACACACACACACACACACACACGTGCTCTCTCTGTTCCTGTTTATTTCACTCAGTTTTTTTCTGTCTCTCGTTTCTGTCTGTCCATCTGTCTCTCTCCCTGTCTTTCTTTCTTCACTCTTTCTGTCTTCATCTGTCTTTCATTCTTTTACTCCTTCCCTCTCCTAATCTCTGTCTATCTATTTGTCTTCTATACACACACACACACACACACACATCCATCACTTTTGCCATGCAGGCTGTTCTCACGCACAGAAGAGGTACAGAGGATTTATTCGGCTCTTTATTGTCCAGTCAGGCATAAAAAAACATGCCAGCCGTAATCCTCTAGAATGTGAGATTCATTTCTAATGGAAAGCACAGGAGTCTAAACACATGAAACATTAAAGTTAGTGTCCACCTGCCGGTTATGTGCTGGCGGTGACGCAGGGAGTCGAGCTCTGTGTTTAGTGTTCAGTTGCCTCATTTCCATAAGAAGGTCTTAAGGAGCTGCGCTTGTTACCACGACGCCCACAAACACGGGACAACTAATGAGTTATTGCCATAACAGGAGGTTTAGTCGTGAGATTCGTTTGTCTTTCAATGAGAAAATGATTCATCGTTAAGCCTCCTTGTGGGAACATCGAGATTTAAGTAACAGCCTTTATTCCATTTTACGCCGCAGTGAAGGATATGAGGAACGTTCCCAAAGCTACTGAATGTGCTCGGTTCTATACGACACCTACAGACTCTTCTGTCTATGATGAGTAATCATTTCTTTGTGACTGTATATGAAGTAAAAGTTCTTTCCCATGTGGTATGACATCTCAAAGCTCAGCTAAATACAAATCAATCAAAAGTACTTACGTAGCTCAAAGTCCCTGATAATGCACTAATACTCATAAACATTCTAATTGGAGCCAATAAATGTAGAGGAAAATGTATTTTAATGGTCATTATAATGTAAAACCTCATCGTCTGGTGTAAGAGTTTGTGTTGTCTATTAGAAAAGGAAAGCCAACCTCTAGTTGAAAGTCAATCTACAAAACACAAAAATACGTACATTATGGTGAAAATGAAAATGAAATGTGTGTGTAATCTGAAATGAAAACAATTCCGTGCATATCGAAATAAAGATTCTGTGATTTTTGTTCAGCCATCCCCAGAGTAGTCATCGAGCCTCCCCGGCCTGGGAACAACAACAACAACAGAATTCCAGATACAGACCAGAAGAGGACCACCACCACCGCTCAACCTCCGGTGACAGCCAAAAGGATCTCACCCACAACGCCACCCTCAAAAACACCCTCACCACCAAGGAAAGTCCCAATCCCAACACCCAAAAGGCCAACCATCCCAACACGTAAACCCCCTACGACCCCTCCCAGACCCCCCACTGTCGTTACCCATAAGCCTAATGTCACACCTCAACATCCCACCACCACCACTACCGCCACCACCACCACCATTATTACCACCACTAAAGCCCCAGCTCCAACACCAAGGGTGCCAGTTGTCCCCCCTCGCAGGACTCCAGTCCCGCCAGTTACTCCCATTGACAACAGCATCAACAAAGACAACAACGAAAAACAGAGAGGAGATGTCCATAGTAAGTGAAGTTAGCTAAAATTCTTTTTCTTTTTCTTCTTTTGATGCATCATTCTTTTCATGCTCTTTCGAAGTGTCCCTCAAGGGTTCATTCACTCTTTGTGTCCTAAAAGGGTACTTGAAACTCTTCCTGGAAGGGAAATTCTTAGTTGAAGGGTCCTACATTGAATGTCTTCCCCAGATGGACACTCCATGTAGTGCCCTTAAAAGTTTTCTTTTTTTTTATTTTTTTTGATTGTCCCCAGGATAAATGAAAGTTCTTTGGAAAACTGTTGGAAGCTTTTAAAATCGAAAAGAACCTTCCGTGAACTTTTCTTTGTTCATCGAACAATACCTTTAATGAACATAACAATATGTCAAAAATCACAACCTGCTTACTATATATATATAGTGCCCTGTTAATGTATCGTCCGAATGTGTATTAAGATAATACGAAATAGCTACATGTTCTCCTAATAACCCCAAACCCTAAAGGATTCTTAAGCGGGTTCTTTTGCAACAATCGTTGAGAGTTTAAAGCAGGACACTTTCTTATCAGGGCATTTTTAAGGCCATTTTTTAACACAATGATGGACACTGCTACAGTCATTTTCCAATTACAAGACTCACCACTGAAACACTTTAAAGGTCCCGTATTTTACTGTTCATTCAACAAGTTTCTTCTGCCGAAATACCCTTCAGACAATGCATTTTTTTTCTACCTCAAACTCCCTTTACTTCACTCCTCTTCCAAACAGGCCGTTTCAGTGTCTATGCAAATGAGCTCCTCTTGAGCCACACCCTCTAGAGAGCAGCAGAGCTGAGCAGCAAGCAGAAGTAGGGTTTTGTCCTATATGAGGTCACACTAGGGGAAAAAATGGAATTGACGTGTATACTGTATGTATTTGCCAAAGTCAAATGGAAAAAGGACAATCCAGTGCATCTGAATGTCTAAAACTGATTAAAAGGTGAATTTTGCATAACAGACCCCCTTTAATTGGTAAACTGCCATTTTGGATCTAGATAACATTCCAAAAATAATCCAAAAATGATGATGTTCACGTCTATCCATTCGTTGTTTATTTCTCGCAGACGGATCTGGTGTTTAGTATCGATAGGGTTCATCAGTAGGGGAAACATCATTTCTGCTTTGGGAAGGAAAACAACATCTGAAAGCTTCGGCTTCCAGATGGCAAGACCTAATGAGAACAGAAAAACAGCGACGACTATTACATTACCGGCCAAAGCACATCAGTCAATTACTTCATGCTGGAACCTAAACCTTACCCAGCGGCTGTAAAAAATCTCGTGGCTGAGATGTTAGGCAACGTGAGAAGAAGCTCATTAGAACCACATTCCTGAAATTGATTCAAAACAGTAATGATTGAATGAAGTAGTCAGGGCAGCATTGCTAGCGGCAGCTCTTACACCTGTAGTGCTTTGTAATGACTTTGTCCTCTGTGAGTTTATTTCATTAATTTATTTATCGGCACTGGAATGAGGGCACGTCTGGGGAATGCGGTTTTCACATACAAGATAGGGAGGTAATTGAAATCAATGTAATAATCACAAACTAAGGCTCGGACGCGTGGCCTTATCTCCTCACCGTTATCTTGCTCTATAATTGGCACACAGACACACGGAGCAGGGAAATGTCACCAACCTACCAGGGGGTCCTCGTCACTGTTTTGGGAGAGAAGATTGAGAGGGCGACTTTGTTTAGCCTTAAGCGCGTGCTCGTCTCCTCTGAGCACCATTCTGTAAGAACCAGGAGCGATGAATAGAAACACAGATCAGCAGAGGTGGAGAGTTAAAGGGCAACAAAAGGGCAACGCGAAACTGAGGAAAGAGCCTGAAACAGAAAGTCTGAGTATCATGGAACATAGTTTACTTCTTCATTACTAATACGCAACTGGTGTTTTTCAAACCACGAGTAATGGTTTAAAACCAAAGTAATTATGAGGGGTGTTCAAGTCAAAGTGAGACTTTTGATTGTACAGAATAACAGAACACAGTCCTGAGAGTAAAAACTCCCTTTATGTCTCTATATAATCCCCTGATACACTAATGCACTTATCACAGTGTGTCACTAGAGCTTCGACACCATCAAGGTAGAAAGTTCTCTCAGTACGCCGGAGCCGTGATGGGACTGTCTGTGTGATTCACGTCTGAAACGCCGGCCTCCCAGGAACTCCTTTAATGACCCAAACATGTGGAAATGTCTTGGAGCGAGGTCAGGACCGTACGGGGGACGTGGCCGAGTTCCTGTAATGTGCAAGTGGTGTTGGTGAATGAGTGTACAGTGCGACAAGTTATCTGTTGATTTTCAATGATCAGACGTTCCGCTCCCCTGGCGTTCCACTCCCATGCCCAAATGTTCACGGGGAGCGAGTGCAGTGGGCTCAGAGCCACCTTGGCTGGGATCATCATTCATGGACTTTTATAAAACGTTTGCACCATTCCAGTGTTTCACTGAGGCTAAGAGTCTGCTCAATGTCAAGTCCTGGTTTGACTTGAACACCTCTCATATATTTTCATATAATAGCATGTTCAAAAGTTTTTTTGTTTGTTTTGTTTTTGTTTGTTTGTTTTGGCCACTTTAACCATTTATCCTTACGTTTTTAATGTAACCAATTACATCACAACAGCTATAAACTGCCAAATCAAGCCTCTATTTTAGTGCTTTTTATTGTAAACAATGTTAAATCCTTAAGGGTCCTTCAGGTTCTGCCTATGAAGGTTAGAACATTATGAAAGAAATCCCTTTCAGACTGAGTTCCACATAGAGCTCATCACTCGTGTATACTGTACATGCTGCAGTGTATATAACATAACACAATGCTGAATAATTCATGAAAGGCTTCAGTGAAAACCTACGAAGTGATATTTTGTGTTATGTGAAGTGTGTGTGTGTGTGTGTGTGTGTGATGTATATACAGTATGAGTCCTCACTGGCATTATATTCAAAATGTTTCGAAACCTTTATAAAGAATCTGCTTTCTGTGTATGAGGAGATATTTACCGTAACATCATACAGGAACCTGGAATTGAATCTTTCTCAACCGAAGTGCTGTTGGTCTGTTTGCTTTGAAGAAAATACAAAGCACAGAATCAATACGTATTTCAAAAGCTGTACAGTCTATAAGAAGAAAGGCTGGGTATGACGCCGGTGTGTACAGTAATAGAAGATGTCTCAAGGTTTTCTAAATGCACAAATGAATAAATGGAAAGTTAAAAGGTGACTCATAGTTGACATTTATTACTGTATGTTAGATACTGTGCGTGAAATCCTCACAAATATTGACAAAAATGCTTACAAATGTGATATCAAGACCATATTGTGGTATCTTTAAACCAAACTTAGTGTTAGCGTTAATGTGTGTTTTAGTAACTGGTTTCATTTCATGGTCCGTTGGACATTTTTTGTCGTTGGGGGCCAGAAGTGTCGTTTCACTTCATCCAGTTGTGCCGCCGTTACTGCGGACTTTTGGAAACCGATCGAAGGTATTTAATCGTGAAGTCGTGACTGGCGCCGAGGCACTGGCTCTCTGAACAAAAGAGTTGAAGGCTTCCTGGCTTTTCATCTGAACAAACATCAGGAGCAAAACCACATTTAGATTTGCTCATTTGACATTTTTTTATTCCGAACGCGTATAAATTCTAGCTGGAGGTCCTAACAGTGGGCACGCACTTGCCAGTCCTGGGATTTGAGCTCACAACCTTTCCTGATTGCTTGCCCAAAGCCTTAACCACTGAGCCTCGTCTTCCCACTCAGGGGTGTCTGATTTTCTAAAATGTGCTGCCAAAGAGAGTTTCTCTCTCACAGATGTTAGTTTCGGTTTTGGTAAGCTTTAAAAAATAGTGATGGATCTTTTTTTTTTTTTTTTTTCTCGTGAATGCCCCGATAACAAATGAGTAATGTCTCAATGTTGGCACACACTTACCACGTTATTCCTCCCACACTGTCCTGTAAAACAATGCTCATTCGACTCCTGAAACTAACATACAGTACAACATTGCCTTCATAACACAGTTTGTTTCAGCCTAAATTAAAAACCTTAAACCAAACACTGATTATAATTAGGACATTTTGGCCTCGATATCAGATACACGTTTAATTCGCCAAGAGTGCTTTCCAAGTGGCGCAACAGAAAAGCAGTCGGCTTATCATCCAGTTATATTTGAATCTTGACAGTGATGTTCATGACCATCCAGGTGGCACACACTCGCGCCCCTTTCCATCACAGTGACACCAGCCAATCACGGCCGTCTCTCAGGTTGTGCAGACAGAAGTGGCTGGACGGCTCGTCGCTTTCTCCGAACGGGTTATTTAGTTCATTCTTTAAATGATGGATTTTTTACCTGTTTTGTTGGTGCTACAGTAAACTAATTTATTTATTTCTCCCTAAAAAGTGCATCGTAAATAAATTTAAACATTACAAACCATCCATCATAACGGTTTTGGAGAAAGGAAAAAAAAAAGTCCCATAAGGTATTCCTCAAATGCACCTATCTGGTACTTACACGGTGTAAATGTATTAAATATGAATATTTCATAGAAATAAACAGGAATGTTGAGATATTGTGCTAGAATTAAATCTCTGTATTATTTATCTTCTTACGTTTTTGTTCTTGTTCCCCGTAGTACCTCGGAATAATGGAAATAACAACGTTCTCGGCATCGATTTAGACATCGAACTGGGTAACACTGAAGACGAGCTAAAAGACGAGCCAGGTGCAGTACTGTACACTTCTTCTTACTATCTTACTCTACATCCTTGTAGTTTGTCCTGCTGTCGATATTTACCAGCTCAGCTCAGCATTCAGGCAGCTTCAATGCACTTAATATTGACACATGAACCTGATCTTTTTGAAGGATTCATTTCTTATTTTATATCCTTATGTATATGTTTGATACAGTGACATCCGGTCTGGACCAGAATCTGTATATAATTCATTTGTAATGTCTCCTACAAAGACCATATCTGGTACTATTTATGAATTATATTCATAAAATGTTAGAATAATCACTAATAGTATTTATTAATTGTTCTAATATGAGTTCATATGTAACTATATAAAATAATAAACACATGTTGGATACTTCAAAAGGTGGATTATGCATTAATAACCAGTTTTGATTCCTCTTTAACACTGCACTGCTGTCAAAGTTGCTGTTATAGAAAATGAATCAACACCTTTTGACCAATCAGAATCAAGACTGTGGCCGTATCATGTCTTTAAACAACTTCAGAAGGAGGATTATAGATAATAAAGCTAATTCTTTGGCCTTGAACCTGTCATTTATTAATGTAGATTATCAACAGACATAATAATAATAATAATAATAATTATTATTATTATTATTATTATAAATAATAATAATAATAATAATAATAATAATTATTATTATTATTATTATTATACGTTATTTATTGATTGATTTATACACATTTCCATAATTTTTTGATTCTGTAAAGCTGCTTTGCGACAATTATTATTAAAATAAAATTTAATTTAATAGAATTATTATTATTATTAGTAGTAGTAGTAGTATTGTTTTTATTATTATGGTTGTTGTTGTAAGGGTTGGATTTTTTTTATTAACACTGAAACCACTAAATTTTTTAATCTAAAATTATGACTTAATAATAACAAATTATTCATTTATAAAATAAACTAATAAAGATATATCCTTATGTAATAAAAGTGATAAAAAAAAGGGTACTCGTACTCACTTATAAATACAGTTTTATCTGAGCAGATTTGTGGTGCTTTATCTCCCATATAAACATAAATTGTTTAAAAAAGTAGGAATAATGCATGCTTATAAGTCCTAATTAATTTATACTGTATATATGTACAGTACATTAATACATATAATGCTTTATAAATGTCCTTATTTCATTACATACGGCTAAAACTCCTTTTATAGTCTAAACCAGGGTTCCGTGTGTGTGTGTGTGTGTGTCTGGGACGTGAGCCCAGGTTGCTCTCCTCTGGTTTTACATGCTGGTAGAAGTGAGGTCAGAGGTACACAAATTGTCTAATGATTTCAGTCTGTATCGTGGCGCTCAGCGTAACAACAGGATCAGTAGTTCTGGCGTGGACTGAGATTTCTTGGGCCCCTTTAAAGGGTGCAAATGTCCATTTCTCCAACAAACTGATTGATGCTTGCCTGATCTGCCTTCTGAGCTTATCTGACTGCGTCAGTACCGAGTTCAGAGGTGTGTTTTGTGTAAAATTTTGGAATCCAGCTGCATTTTTGAATCGCTTTGTAATGCTGTATTTCGGTGTTTTAGAGGCTGGAGTTCTGAGCTGCTCCTTTGATCAGGGTCTTTGTGACTGGATCCAGCACAAGGAGGGAGACGTGCACTGGGAGACCGTACCAGACCCGTCAGGTACAGTAACTGTACAGTACAGAAACTGCTTGTTGAGTGAACCGGTACAGTGGAACCTCGGATTACGAGCATAATTCGTTCCGGAAGCGGCTCGTATTCCAAAACACTCGTAAACCAAATTGAGTTTTCCCATAAGAAATCATTTCAAATTATTCGTTCTACAGCCCAAAAAATAAATACATAATTAATACCAAAAAAAAAGTAAAAATAAATCCCAACAGATAAGTGTTTCCGTTTGTGCGCAGGCGCTATGTGTGTGTGTGTGTGTGTGTGTGTGTGTCAATCTAAAGTAAGCTCAAAATTAATTAAAAATCTTTGCTCATCTTGTGAACACTCGTAAACCGCGTTACTCGTAATCCGAGGTTTCAGTGTACATCCTTTAAACAGATGCAAGGCAATTCATGCAATTACACATAATAGCCAGCAGATGGTGATATTAGGTCTTCCAACTCTCCACACATTTGGCATTTGGCGGACTCTCTTATCCAGCACTGGAGAGATCCTTACACTGGCTTAATATGTTACTAAGTGCCTTCAGTCGAACACAGTTGGGAAAGTTATTTTTTTCTTTTTAGTTTTGTAACACAAAGTCATGCAGACATGGAATGAAGTAAAAGTATAGATATTTGCTGTAAGATGTAGTGGAATAAAAGTAAAAAAGTATCTACTACTCAATTACAGTAGAGCTGTGTGAAATATGTACTCAGGATGAGGAGGAGCAGGCAGGAGGAAGCAGTGCTCCTGAACATGTGTGTGCATCAGACTCTGCTGATCTCCAGGCCTGAAGGGGAGTGTAGCTGGGGGGGGGGGGGGTGCTGAGGATAGCTAATGAAGACATAAAATAACAAAGATACTGGTTTAAGTCTGCAGGATGAACAGTGGAGATGTGGTGGAGGAGGAGGAGGAGGAGGAGGAGGCTGCTGTGACCCCCAGAGACCAGACGTGGTGTTTAAGAAGAGTGTTAGGAAAGCCAGTGAGAATACAGGAAGTGTTAGAGGTCGCTGATCAGTGGAGGTGTTATGGAGAATGATGGAGGTTCGAGAGAGATCAGTGATGTAGGTTCAGCACGCGGTGCTGTGGAGGCAGAGCTTCACACTGGCCTTGAACCTCTGCAGGAAAAGAGCGAGTGACTACGTCTGTGTTACTCACCTCTTCAGATGAACAAGTTTATAGATAGGACATTGAGAACTTTTCAGATAAAGATCCTTTCAATGTCAGTATCAAAGCCAGAGAGAGGCACTGAGCCCAGGGACGAGACATGAAGTACAAAGAACACCAAGAAATAGATTTGTTAAAGATACATCTTAAAAGTGGCTACATCACACGGCTACACGGTCACTCGCTGTTCTCGGTACAGCTCTCCTCATCTGCTCTCGCTTCCTCTTCTTCATCTCTAGATAACAGCTGAGAGTGGGAACTTTCACCAGGAACCAGGGACAGAAATAACCGCCATGTAATCACAGAATTTATTAAACACTGATGAAGACACTGGGACAGACTCGGGTGCGGTGGGAAGAAAAGCACTTTCTTATTCTATTGTAGCGTTCGGGAGTGAACACTAATACACCACAGCAGCCGTAACCTCACTATAGTGATGGGTGGAGATCAGGACTGCACTACACACCACAGTCTCAGGAATGCAGAAGAACCACACACACACACACACACACACAAACTTCTTTATTTAGTTCTTAAAGCATGTGGAATTATTAAAGATCCATCTAGAGAAAAGAACTCAGGTGTGAAATAACACACAACCGAGATAAGAATAAAGATCCGACTAGACAGGTTTAACATCACACACACACTGAGAGGAACGAGGTTTTAAAGCGTCCCTCATCACACGGATCTGTTCTACATGTACAGTATTTTGGGAGGAATGGAAGCAGAAGAAAGAGGAGTGCACTTCCTTAGGCACAATTTATTTATTTTTTGTCAGCAGTAAACCTAAACCTCAAACACACACACATTTAGGCATTTGGCAGATGCTCTTATCCAGAGTGACTTACATTTTTTTTTATTTCATTACACATCTGAGCAGTTGAGGGTTAAGGGCCTTGCCCAAGGGCCCAACAGTGGCAACTTGGTGGTTGTGGGGTTTGAACCTGGGATCTTCCGAACTGTAGTCCAATGCCTTAA
>JAQMYI010000039.1:245159-261514 GCA_030014275.1 Clariallabes melas
TTTCGTTTCACTGTGTACTAACTGTATATGGTTGAAATGACAATAAAAGCCTTTGAACTTTGAACTTTGAACTTGAAGCTCAGCCAAATACGCCTGTGATGGATTCAGTAGTTTTAAACGTGATGCGTGCACAAAATTATTAGGTCGTTGTGACAAAATACTGGTTTCACTTTGATAAAAAAAAAAAAAATCAACAAGGTGTCCTAAAACACAGCTGTAATACAGTATGTTTCCTTCTGAACGAGACAGACTTACTCTTGAAAAAATATGTGATGCAAAACCTGGAGAAAATGATTCTATTCAGCTTTATTTGTATCACTTTTTAAAGATAAAGACACGGTCATTAAGCTATCTAACAGAAACGAGGGCAGGTCTTTAAATACCCATGAGCACACCAGGAGCAACAGGGAAAGGGTAAACTGTCTTGAGAATTAAAAATTGAGAGAGAAATCGTCTTAAACACAGGTGTTACACTCAAATTGCACCTTTTCGTCAATGCATAATTTCACTGGGTGACATGCTAGACTTTTACCTAATAATTGCTGTAATTATAAAGACCTTTGCTGTACTCAGTATCTCTGGAATCTTATTCACTATTCTGTAGACTCATCCTGAACAACCTTTCAACACACTGCAGTAGTTCAGCCTTTCAGACTGCTGTACTGTATTTACAATGATGCTGGAATGTCTGGTCTCTTTAAGACTTTCCCTTATAAATGATTTTTAATTATTTATTATGTGCACTGTTTATTATTTTAAACAGTAAACGCCATCACTGAGCAGCACAGCTCTCATGCGATAATAATCTGGCCTTTTATTGCTTTACAGTACATCCTCACTGGTACTGTTCGGATATTACTTCACTTTCAATAAGATTTATATAGAGCTCAGAGAACTTCAGAGAAGCCATTAATACATGGCCTGCCCTTGTGCGTGGACTATGGAGGTGAAAATGGGCGTCACGGCTGAGCTGCAGAGCCACCAAAGACCCCAAGATGAGGAACCGCTTAGTGCCCTTAAAGAGCAAGTGAGGTATTCAACCTTATAAACAATCTTAGTGTACATTATACTGTCTGTTTTTTTCTGCTGGGGGTAACACACCTGCAGATATTATTTCAAAAAAATAAAAAAACGTAAATCTACAATTAAAAACGCACATCAAGCTGAAGATCAATCCTGATGTTTCCTGGAACACGGATCCAAGACGTAAGAAAGATATATTCCATTCCATTCCACTCCGTGAGTCGAGAATGTGATCTGTGTATCCATCCCACCTCCAGATGTTGAGGGGTTTATGCGTGATGGAATCTCAGGCAAATAAAAGAAAGAAACATCGAGGTAAAAATCTAAAACTACAGAACATAATAATGACTGGCAAAACCATGGCATCGAGAACATCGCACGGCTCTCAGGCTTAAAACAAATCATTTTGTTTCCCCCATTCACAGTCAGATGCTCACTGTAGCGTTTACACAGAAGCTCAAACAATCGAGTGCAAAAGTTTGAATCCCCTCTGAATAAAAAAAGAACAGAGAAATGAAAAGGATTTAGGTTCAGTTCCAACAAAAACTCCTGTTCTTCATCTGAGAGAGATTCACAAAAGCTTGATTTTTTATTGTTTTATTTCCTCCTGAAGCACCGGAGACTTCTTTAAAAAAAGATTTAATAAACATCGTCTCACTTCACAGAAATATCCTCCAATTCATATTTTTAACATGTTTATATGGAATCCCTGTGAATGAGGTGTTAATATAGAAAGTAAAAATGTCTATTGGTGTAGACCAGGGGTACTGAATTAAAACTTAAGAAGATCCGGTCAATAAAATCATCTTTAAGCCGAGGTTCGAATTTCATATTTGTGTTAGGATTCAGATCTTTAAATACGTCATTGTAAGTCTATAAAAAATAATCAGTTTAAAATGTCCATAGCATTTCTATAATATTTATTCCCAGCTTTCAGTAACTACGTTAAACATGTGGACAGTTAGATTTTTGAAGTCATGTATATTTACTTGTATTTGTTCAGAATACAAACAACAACAATCTTTAATCAGTGTTTAGTGAGTCTACATTCGCACGCTGCTGGACTGTAAACGAATGTGAGACTCTGGTCGCTCCGTCACACTCAGTTGCTCCGGGCTCTCAGTTCAGGTATCGTACACGCCCTCACCTGCGGATACTTTTGCTCTAATGACCCGTGTTTTATCTCATAGTGTCGCTTCTCATTACTGCTTTTTATTAGCGCCACAGCTTCGTTACATATGAGACAAACTGGTTTTAAACTTCCTGCAGGAGAATAAACACACATGAATCTGTCCGTTCATCTCTGAAGGTTCAGTTTTCATAGTTTATTTTCCTTTTCTTAGAGTAAGCTGTTTCTGTTTTTATCTATCTATCTGATTGGGTCTGTTGAGTGACGCATATAGCCACACCCACCTTGAGCTAAAAAGCGCTAAATTACTAGTATATTAATTATTCTCATTTATTAGTAAAGCATCACAGTCCTTGATCTGATTGTTTTGTCAGAATAAATATTTTCTTTTCTGCGCATGTTCGCCCCACGTGGGACGTGACAAGTTTCCTGGAGGGACATTTTGGGAGGGAAGCTCTCCCCTACCAGTCTTTACTTTGCACTTTCATCCACTGGGTCTCTGGCTGAGGCTCACTGATTGGCTCACATTTTATATGTGTAAAGCATCTAACCAATCATAGATGAGACTGACTTCTTGTAACCAATCATAAGGCTCTTAACCTAACCTCAAAGCTGGAGAAAAATACTTCTGTTTCTTCTTCTGTTACAGTATATGTCTGGCAGATTAAATGCTTCACAATGCAAAGGATCACGTTGCGTGTATTAAAATACTTTAAAAAAATATTCAGACTGCATGCTTTGAGAAAATCTTATGTGATAAACATTTAGACTGGAATCTCTAATCAGAACCGTTTCAAATCAAGACTGTAGAAATATCGACCATGTAAACACATCTACTGATATTATATCTTGGTGTTTTTGTTTAAAGAACTAAAACAATTTTAATTATAATCTATTATTTGGCTACTGACGTTGTAGTTAGGGTTTGTTTTAGGATCAAACCTCAAAGCAATAATTAGCTACAGTAGTTCCTCACAAAGATGGAGAAAAATAGAGAAATGTGTGTGTGTGTGTGTGTGTGGCTGAGAGGGATAAAGTGTGGCGTACACAACCACCGTCCAGACATTTTTTACCTTTATAAGGAGCGCTCTCCCTCACAATCTCGCTGAACTTTGCCAGTAAAAATAACACAAATACTTATTTTCCAGACATCAGCGTTAACGCAGCGCCGCCGCTTGGACACCAGGCAACATGTGAACATCTGCTCACAGCCCTTAAAAATATTCATGTGCCTCGACCCCAGTGTGAAAGGAAAGAGTTGGAGAAGAGGTCAGGAAGACGTGCTTAAACAGAAAGCTATGGAAACAGTTGGGACTACGTTAGAAATGAGGCTCTAAACCCCTCAGACTTCAGCACTGTTAGGGTTCCATCATCACTGAGGGTTCCATCAGCACTGTTAGGGTTCCATCATCACTGAGGGATCAGTTCATCACAAACAACACAAAAACCTTTACAGATTATTTTAACCATTTTCACTTTGATTTTAATAACTTAATCATTAACATCATTTAATCATGAACACGCTTATGGTTCTGTCTTTGTTTAAAGTTTAAATCCAGAACCCACAGACTGTATAAGAACTGGCCACACCCTCAGTGACGTCATCCAGAGGTTTTCTGAGAAGTGGTTTTGAAGCTCAGCTGTACGAGCTCTGGTCGTTCCCATCGCGGCAGGAGCCGACTCCTCCTAAACCCCGGCTCATCCATAAACGGGTAAATAGGCAGAACAAACATATCCTGGGTGTTGTGGAGGACCCGCCTACCTAACCGTACCACCCACGAGCTAGCCAGGTTAGTTTCAGCGTAGCTAAAAATTGGTTAATGTTGATATGATTTATATACTAATGTTACTTTGCATTGATTAAACTCCGTCATCCAACCCCTACACGTCATCCCGTGTCAACATCTACATGTCTACTTGTTGTAAGTTAAACTACAACGACGAGTTCAACCAACTATAACAACCAGTTATCTGGTTAGCTAAAGTGATGCACGGCAGACAGCTAGCTGTTGGACACGCACACTGACCACGGCACTAATTACACATCATTTTATGGCTTAATTTAAAATTTCAGATTGAAAGTTACATAAAATTCACCTCCTGTACAGTTGTCATGACTGGCAAATGTAGCTATGAAGACCAACATCTGGGGATTGACTAGCTTTTGGAGCCAGTGGATGCTCCTAGTTGCCCCTAGTGGACATCTGATGAACTGCATTTTTTGGTTTTATTTTTATTTTTTTTTAGAACTGAAGGTTGCCCCTTGGCAGAACCTTTCAGCAGGTGGTTCCCTTTAAGGCTTCGGTTAGAACCCATTAGAAACCTACTCTGCCTTTGGGTTAAGAACCTTCCAGCACATCACTAAAACCCAGAAGGATATACTGAACTACGAGCACACCAGCGATTTAGAGAACTTGCAAACTCCACACACACACCCGAGGCAAGATTCGATCCCCCAACACTGGTGGTGCGAGGTCAAGGTTCTAACCACGAAACCCCCAAGTGTACATCACATACACAACATTCATATTCATATACTGTCGCCGGTTTCCAAGCTTCATAGACCTGACCACGTTTTTAAAGTGAAGATTGATGAAACCAAAATGTAAAAAATTCTAACTTTACTGTTCATGTTGTGTGTGCTACTGTACATGTTGAGAAAAGAACTCAAAAAAAAAAAAAAAAAATCCATCATTTCCAATCAGGCATCAGCCTTCCATAAAATTAAGTTGAATTGATCAAGGACGAAGTGTGTAGAAAGAATTATTCGGATTCAGAGCATTAGAAGCAAACAAGCTTGTCCTTTAACTCCTGCGTTTAAAATGCTGTGCATATTTCCATTTAACGCCGTGAGAAAGAGAAGTGCTGAGAAAATAACACTGCTTCAGGTTTCCGCTGAACGACCTCCATGCTTCACGTTCCACAAGTTAACAGGACAGAGGATTTCTCCAAGACCAATGAAGACTTTAATAGGAACAGACTCGAGCGTTTTCTTTCCCCTTTTCCCCAACTTACATGTGAGATCTGTAATGAGAGCGTGAACGACGGGCCGCAATCTCAACGATCCACAATCTCATCAGCTGCGCCGCCGCAGTGGAAACGGCCGGAGTGATATATTACTCAATAAATCAGACGCAACAGGAGGATTAGGATCCGTCACTCAACGACTGACCACAGCCTTTTTTATGTATTTATTTTTTAAAGCTGCTTCTCCCTCAAGCTTTCTCAGACAGTCTGAGTTTGCAGCTAAAAGCTTCGGTTTTTTTTTCAGTACACAGGAGCAACATTACTGTTTTTCATCTCGCAGTTAATCCTCCTACGTTAGGTTCAGTCGTCGCTCTTCCCCTCAGCTGCGGCTCTAACAGCATGCTATCGCTGAGTGTTGACAGCCACCTGTGCGCAAGAGTGCAAGGATTGCCTGACAAGATAGCTTTCCCAGCATGCACCAGGAGAAGAGGCGAATTCGCCTTGCTCAGAACGAGAGCCATGCGGCTTTCCAGCTGAGGGACGTTTCTTAGCGATCGCAGGCTCAGACGCTTTCAGAGCCTCGAGTGCTGCACGATGATTCATACAAAAGTAATTAACAAAAGATAAAAGTGAAAGTGAGTGGATCGTGACCTTTTAAAGCAGTATAAACAGAATAACTGTCATAGAAACAAAAAGGCACTAGGCTAGAACAACTATAGTGCTGAGAGGGAAAAAGTGGCTCACTCATATAGCTCAAAGTGCTAGGTTAGCCTTTAGCAGTTAACCGCTACCTGCTAACCTTATTTATGGTAACTTATAAAAATGGCGCCCAAAGAAAGGCAGAATTGGGTGGAGCTGAGCACTGACCTGGGGGAGGGTCTGTTATTATATGAGGTCACAATAGGGGAGAAATCTTATTGGCTTGTCAAAAGACAAACAGCAGGGAATGTTTTTTCTCATGTTTTTTTTTTATGAGAGTTTACATTTTGTGTAATAGGTTTACTTTAGACTCTGATAATAAGAAGGATCTTTGTCTTTGCTTTAGCTTTTCAAGCAGATGTTCTACTGAGCTCAAGTCTGGCTTTTGAATTTTGCCCTAAAGCCACTGGAATGATATTTTGTTTGGTTTTGGCCATAAGCTTCAGCTTGCCCCAATCCGAGGTGTTAAAATCTGGACGGTTTAAGCTAAAGGATGAGATCCATGCATGTGTGACTTTTTTTGGCCAGGTAGAGTATATTGTTTTCTGACTTCGTTTATTTATTCCTGTAGAAGAACGCTCATCTCCCACATGTGTACTATTTTTGTGTTACAGTTTCTGTTACATCTACAGGCCTGTTGTGATAATGTCCTTTATTAAGGGTTGGTTGAAATTTCCTTCAGGATCAATAAAGTACAGAGGTTCCTCTGCATAGGAATTTTCAGCTTATGGACTAAAATTTAGCAAGAAATTTGCCTCGGCATGTAAAGTATTTTTTCGACATACAAACCGAGCAGAACCGAACACCGGGTCAGGTGCACGTACGTCTGGGAGACATTTAAAACTGGTTTACGTCAGTGAAAAGCCAAGTGAAGCAAGTTCATAGAAATGTTTTTTGTGGGTATTTTTGCATATTGCGCAAGATTCAGTGAAGACACAGCACCATGGGTCCCAAGAACATTAGCAAGGACGGTGGCAAGAAGAAAAAGCAGATGCTTTCGGTTTGGTTTTTAGAGCAGCCGGTGTCAAGTGTCTATTTATTTCATATTTTCATTATTTACATGTCTTTTCAAAATGTTTTCAATGTTTTTATATGCAAAAATATAATTATAATGTTGGAAATTGGTAATATTGGTAATATGTTTGTGTGGCTGGAACGGATTAAATGCATTTACAAGTTTTCCTCTCGGAAAATGCGTTTCACAATACAAAATATCACCTTAAGAACTCGCCTCCAGGACGGATTAAACTCTTATGCAGAGGTCACACTGTATACAGTATGTATATTATATTTTGTATGTATGTATGTATCTGTATCTATCTATATGTCTGTGGTACAGCTTCACTTCACTGGAGCTTAAAAACCCAAACCCTTTCCAGCATAACAATGAGCTTCATGGACAAATGGTTTTACAGGGCTGGAGTGGCAGAACTCGAGCGGTCTGCACAGAACCCTGACCTCAAACCTACGGAACACCTTTGGGATGAACTGGAAGACTGACTGCACCTCTGACCTTCTCAGTGCCTGACCTTACTAAGAGAGCAGCCTGAAGAGGAATAACAATATATAATTTTAAAAGATTTTTGAAAATCTAATATTATTACAGGTCTAAACCAAACTTTTTAACATGACATTTTGAATGTTTAAAATAAACCTAAGAACAAAAAAAAATTCTGACTTGAAATACCATGAACAATGTACGTTTTGAATAACTACTAAATCACTATGGAATAAAACAATGATAAGTTCTAATGAGTCACTGTTATCAACCATTAGGATCATATGATGAAGTCCTGCTTATTATTTACAGATGAATACCGTAAAAATAAGCACTTAGTAAAGACAATCACTAAATATAGTCGCAAGCAACGATGATCGGGCCCAAGCACCCTGCGCCATATGGGAACACACATTTAAGTCACTCAACGTGATGTCATGGCTGACCTGTTTGAGATATCAAAAATCCCTTCGCAATTTTGCATCTTCAATGTCTTGCGATCATATTGGCCCGGTTTGGTGGTGATCATATAAATCCCCTAGGAGGAGTATATCAAATTCCATTGGATGCATTTTGCAAACGACCCAAAATAACTGACTTCCTGTTGAGTAGAGCTCATGAATTGTGAAAGCTGAACAGTTCAATGAGCTCTAAATAAGTATGAACATGTTTTGCATGTATACGTACACATGTAAGTGTGTATGATCTATACAGCAAAATCCTGTGTGAGGGCCCCGTGCCACGCCCGACTCTCAGACATCCTAGTTGCAGCAGATTCCAACCTGTCTGCTGCTTGTCATGACTTTGTGAGCATGTTAAGACCCCCAGAAAACCATGGAAGCCAGAAAAACAATAGGGCCCTTCACACACTATGACATCAGCACTATCATACGAAGATGATGATGTAATAGCCATGACATCACCGTGCATAATAAGTACAGTATAAGCAAACAATCTGCACACGCCAAATCATGATCTGCAAGATTTGTTAGTGTAGTATATTCAGCCACAGTCCTACTGCACACCAAATACAAAATGAATTTAATGTAAAGACTTCAGGATAAAGCTCAGCTCAGGATGTACATTACGAGTGCACGGCTGTTTAACGCACACACACCACGTAGTACATATACGGTGAAATGGAATTAATTTGCTGCATTGCATCAGCTCTCCAATGCTTCAAGCTGAGTGCATAAGCGCCAAGTTGTTCAAATTTCTACCAGCTCACACTGCAGGCTGTCCATCACACTCCGGCAGGGGTTTTGAAAAATGCACGACTCTCCCGGAACACGGGCGCAGCGGCGCCCCGGGGGAATGAGGCGTATTCGATAGCTTGTGAATATTTTAATGCATGAGGCCGTGTGTGAAATGCGCAGCAGCAGTGCAGGGGTGTGTTGTGTTTTTACCAGGCAGGTCA
This sequence comes from Clariallabes melas, assembly GCA_030014275.1. NCBI lineage: Eukaryota > Metazoa > Chordata > Actinopteri > Siluriformes > Clariidae > Clariallabes > Clariallabes melas. The sequence goes on from JAQMYI010000039.1 coordinate 253,893, forward strand.
GAGAAGAGAAGGATGCACTCGTTGAAGCCGTTGGCCAGGAGCCGGTCGCGCAGCTGCTGCAGGATGGCCACGCCGATACAGAACGGGAACGAGGAGTTACCCAAGAGCAGCGTGTCCCACAGGTGGAAGATCTTATGCAGGGGGAAAACGTCTATAAAGGAAACACACACACATAAGCAACGTTTAGAGTAAAGAGAATTAAAATCGATTTCATTGATTCATTTACGAGGCCTCGCTCACACTGACACATTAGGAAAATTGAGGAGAAGAGCAGAAGAAGAAGAAAACTGTTTAATAAATGAAGCGTTCACTTCATTTCAGGTTAATTGTATTACTTTGCGTTACGGTCTCCTTAGCTAATATTTTTTCCTGCATTAGTTGACATGAGCAAGCAGATAACTTCAGTATTAATATAAAAACATATAAAAGTTGTAAAAAATAAAAACAATCAATGACAAGGCAGTGTGATCCAATCAGACGGTCCTATTAACATCACCAAGCTCATTGTTTTTCTATAACAGAACTTCCTTGTAATGTTTTAACCATCTTATACCAGAGCAACTCATATCACTGGTTTTTAAATGGTTATTCATGTAATATTGTGGAATGTCCACGAAACAAACCAGTTCCTGTTATCACTCATATGAGGGGCGTTCAAGTCAAATCGGGACTTTGTATTGCGCAGAATAACGGAAAAGAGAGAGTTATGAGAGTTAGAAAAACTCCCTTTACACTAACGCGACACTAATGCACTTATCCCAGTGTGTCACCAGTACTTGGACACCATCAAGGTAAAAAGTTCTCTCAGTACACCCGGAGACATGATTGGACTGTGTGTCTGATTCATGCCTGAAACGCCGGCCTCCCAGGAACTCATTTAACGGAGTGAGGTCAGGACTGTACGAGGGACGTAGCCGCACATTATTTTTTTTTTCTAACTCGTTTTACAGTTTTTACACCTTTATCATCACATTCCAGTTTATCTTGAACGCCCCTCTTACGACACGTAGCACTTGACACAATATAGCAACAGCTGTTTTATCATCACCAATCAAGTCAAAAGTCCCAGTTTGACTTGAACGCCTCATCCTACAAACAAGTGGAACTTGACACCGCTTGTGTCCATCGCAAATAAACCAAGTTCTTGATTTTTTTCTGATTTAGTCTCCGCCCAGTTCATGCGCATCACCTGACCGTCTTGTGTTTCTCACTTCCAATCTTGATTTTCTCGTGTCGTTTCGTGAGAGTGTTTGAATAAAATCTCTTCCCTTCATTTCCACCCACCGTATCATGTATAATACAACCTAATACATTAAATAAGGTGATGTTCGGAGATGATGCAACAAACCCCGATGCACAAAAATCCAGAGTAAGCAGGAAGGAAGTCAGTGTTGTTTTTGTGGTTGGAGTAAACAGGAGCTGAAATAAGCACTTGGAAAATCCTGATTTGCGCTCGGTATCGACGTCACCCCGAACAACCAGTCCCACTCAACTTGAACGATCCAGATGTAAATGTTAAACGAAAAACTAAAACACAGGCTTGTTCTTTCTTTCCTTTTCAGTATGTAATCATTTCCACACATAAGCCGTACAGAAACAGGTAGGACGCTCACGCTGTGTTCACCTTCTCTCCTTCAAGCACAAAAACATGGCTCCCTTTGGGTTTAGTCTTTTGTTTCATGAGCGGTGTAGATTTTCATTCTTAAAATATCAAACTGTGTAGTCAGTGTGAAAGTTTAACAAGTTTGTCGATCTAGCGTTAATATTATTATACACCAATCAGCCATAACATTAAAACCTTTATTATTATAGACTTTAGGTTTTGGGGGTTCCCCTGGGGGGTCACTGCGGCAGGATTGTATTTTTTTTTTGCCTCGATGTTGTCAGCATTCCTCATAGTGTCAATATATTATCTGATTATTTTCTCACAGGGACAAATGACCCAATAAAGCTCTTAAACTAGTGAAATAAACACACGTTGGATTCCAGCTATGAGTTCTGGCGTATATGGAGGCGGAGGACGAGTGGGGTTTTTAAATCAGTAATAACAGTCTCTGCGTTCTCTCACTGCACAGACTCCAGGTCAAAAGGTCACACAAGCAGGATCTCACGCCGCCATCCCAGGGTCAAGTCTGAGCTTTTTGTCTTTCTGCTCACGAACAAGGGCTTCTTCGTTCCTCATTTACATAGAGACGGAGAACAGGAGCCGCTCACAGAACCACATCGGAGAAGATTAGATGACATTTCCTTCAATTGAATGAGACGTTTGGAAAAATCGATGCGTGGGCTCTAATAGATTCCTCATCATATGATCATGAAGTAATTTGCCACTTAACAATTATTCTGTATAATTCAGCGCAAATTTCCGCCTAATGAAAACTGCACCTCCTGAAACAATGTGCCATTACGGACCATCAGCTATGATTGTTTCGGAAATTTACGTCGTCATAAACACTTCACGGAAAAAGAGCTGCTTCCTGAGATGTGATTTGCATCGGGGATAGAGAAAGCGTGAACTGTGTTAACCTGAAATTATATTTCTCATCAAACAACTGAGGAAAGTGAAGACCTGAGAAGGCGTAATGCAGCGTCTCACATCAGAACACAAACAACAGTTCTGGTTAATCCTGAAATTGAAAAATAGAAAATATTGTGCATGTTGTTTCTTAAATACCTAAATGATAAAAATGCAGTAATACTGCTGCTGTCGAACCCGCACCGCATGTTATTACACTTCTTTACTTTAGTCTTACATGTTTATAGTTTAGGATTTCTTTTTGTACAGTCTGTAAATCCTGTGTACTGTATATGTTTCTATTGTAATTTGTAACATTTGTAAATATTCATTTACTTTTTTAAAATTTAGATTTTTACTTTACTTTTATTGAAAAATTATATATTTTTAGTGTAATTATACTCTGTAGTGGAGTTTATTTCATCATAGTCGAATCTTTCTTTCGTGTATACGAATTTCACTGCGTATCAGACTGTGTACTGTGTATGGTTGTGTATGTCATGAATAAAATTTGAACCTGAATTTGAAAAAAAAAAAAAAAAGGCTAAACATTTTAGATTTTACAGTACTATGTTTTTACGTTTACATTTCTTGATATTAAATTTAATAAAATGATGTAGATTAAATAAAAAAAGGACAACAGATGTTTTAAGGCACTGCAAAGAACCTAAAGATACAATTTAAAAAATCTGATTGTTTCTGTAACAGCCTGAGCAGCGACCTCATTTCCCCTCTCGTCTGTTCCGACCCCTCAGCATCAGCCGTAAACTAATCACCTCCTGATCATCTGTCATCATCTGCACCTGTTTCTCACTGGGTCAGGACTTAAGTTAGATGTTTTAAATGATTGAATGATTCATACGTCACTGTGTGGCTTAACAAACAAAAAACATTCCTCTGACACTGATCAGGTACGGGGACTGGAGTGGACATGAGAGACCTGGAGATCTAATCCTCATGAGTACGGAGAACGTCTGGAGATCATCACCAACCAAGTGCCCTCGTTCAGCCGTCTGTTCTATATAATGTTCTTTAATCCATTTCACACTTAATTCTTAACAAAACTTTTATGGTTGTTGTTGGACATTTTAATGAATATTTTATTCCCCCGCTCTGTGATGTGAATAAGAACGAACGGCCCGATCCAGTTGTGCGAGCCGTAGCTAATGGCTTTAAGTGCAGTGTGTTAATGCGCGAATATAGAGTCGTACTTACGAGTAAACATCGTCAGGAACCATGGAATTGCGTAAAGCTGTAAAAAAAAAAAAGAAAAAAAAAAGAAAAAAAGGCATTGGTTAGTTGTGGAACTAAGACTTAATTTCTTATGTAATGTGGAATTCAGCCAACAATAAAAACATACAAAGACATTAACGGTTCTAGTGAACATTAAGTATGACTGAGTAAATACTCTGCATCATCGAGGGGCCTCGTTTACCAAGTGAACAGGATTTATTTATGTATGTGGTATCTGGGAAAAATGTCTCGTGTTGTGGAAACAGCACAGGACGTCCTTGGCACAGAGCCGCCATCACCAGAACGTCTTCACGGAGTGCTGAGAGCATCGTGAAGGACATTACCCATCATGCACACCATCTGTTTAAGCTCCTCCCATCCGGCAAATCAATCTGCACACGCACGCACGGACTCAAAATACAAAACAAACAAACAAACAAACAAAAAAAAGAGATCGAAGAGTAAGAATAGCTGTTTAATTAGATCAAAAGTAATGGCGCCCTATAAAGGATGAAGCCGGAGTGCTACGCATGAGAGGAAGGAAGCGGTTAGGATTGTTTGTGTGCATGAAACTTTCTTTTGCCAAATCTCTTTAAACTAGCGACTTAATTCCATGTTTCTCCAGGCTAAACCGTTCCTCCTCCCTCTTTTCACTATAAACCCAGATCCATAAAAGAGCAAACACACTGCTCGGCAGCCCCACTGTGCATAAACAAAGGGCAATAATACCTTATAATCCATTCTGTTTGCTTTGCAAACTCCTACTGTACAATAAAGAGCGATGCGGAATCCTGCAGAACATTCCACGCGTCTCTCTAAGACGATCCAACATTGAGGTGCAAATCAGACCTACAAGGTATATACACAACGTGCAGCGCAAATATAAATATATGTAAATAAAAACTGAGCGGTTTATAATTTTATAATGACTAAAGCCTGATCAATAGTTGATGCTATTTCTTAATGTTGATGCTAATGATGTTAATGTTGAGATCACTCTGTGATCTCAGCGCTGCAGATAAACACCACCTTCTTACACCAACACTACCGTATTACTTGTGTTTCAAGACGGACATTTCCTTAAAGTGGTCTGTGATGTGAAGTGATAAATGGTGACGGTGAAAGAGGCAGCGATCCAGCAGATAAAATGGCTGGCGACAGTATGTGGTTTGGAACGGGGAGGAAGAAGAATGAGTCTACACTTTCTCTCAAATGTGTTTATTGGAAATGCACCGTATGCAATTTTCTCCAAATATACCGTACAGGACTTTCTCCAAGTTAGTAGTCAAAGTTTTTTTTTTTTCTTGTTTTATCTTTTACAATTAAAATCCAACTGAAAACTCAACGATTTTCTGGATTTTTTTTTCTTATTTTGACTCTCATAGTTGAGGTATACAGTACCTATGATGAAAAAATGACGGGCCTCTCTCATCATTTTAAGTGGGAGAACTTGCACAATTGGTGGCTGACTAAATACTTTTTTGCCCCACTGTACCCCAGACTGGACATAAATGTTTTGTGTAAAGTGTATGTACTTTTGCTGCCTGATATGAAGTCAATTCCAGATCTTGACACACGTCTACATCTGTCACTCTTCCTGCTTTCCAGAACTATAAGTTTCAGCTCGTACGCTCCTGTGAGTGACTTGAAGTCCAAAACTTTTTGCGAAAATAACGTCTTTGGTTTTTCATATAATTTCAATTGGGTTTATTTTATTATTATTTTTTTTTATCAAGAATCCAATTCACAATCTATTTATATTAAACATCCTTTGACTGTATTATATTCCACTTGGATACTGTATCCTGATATCTGGCATCACCTAGCTGATAACGGGATCCTGGTGGGTTCAGGTTTCTCTAAGGTTTCTTTTTCAGAGCCACTGTACACCTAGAGGCTGCATAACATTTGTTTTTGTTCATGAACTGAATTCCACTTAACTCAGTATGACTAAACACATCTACTAGATAAATGCTAATGTTAAGCCAAGAATATAAAGTACCTGTGCATGTGTGCATTTATCATCTAGACCGATTAACCTTGCATTACTCTCTATATACGCCTTTGAGCGATTCAATACAAATTACACAAATTACATTATATTGTTATTATCATTAGAGAACTCTCAAGAGTTCTGGAGATGAAGGCGGTGAAAATATGTGCAGCACATTACTGTTCTTTGGATCAACATGGGACACAGCATTCCTCCAGAGTCTGGGTTTGTTGCAAATACTTGAGTTTCAGAACTATTAAGAAGTTAAAGATGTTAACACAAACAAGAACACGCGTTCGGTTTATGTTGGCCGTCACAGCTCCATGGGAAAACCGATATCGCGGGGAACGTTAGGATGAACCCGGCCAAAACTGCATGCTTTGTGAAACAACACTGCTCTTGCACCGTCAGCCAAGACGGATCTGCGCTTAATGTGAAACCATGATTCAAAAGCACATGATCAAATATTACCCAGACTGGAAAAATAACCCTGATTCGACATGGTTTTATGACTTCGACTGAAGGATGAGGGAACGGTACAAGGAAGAGAACAATAGCAGAAAAATTTTCATCAAAAGAAAAAGATTCATTAACATTCAAACACGCCGTCGGATAAATTCTCCAGCACGTTTCATCCACTTGTAAAGCAGGTGCCCGGGCCCTTATCGCATCCGTGACAATAGTCGCTGCTCAGAGACTGAAGAGGACATCGGCTCAATGTTAATTGTTGCTATTCATCTTCAATTCAGCTGTTCGCTAGGCTCCCGGGATTGGGAGGATGGACAAGGCTGCGGGGTCATGGATCTTTTTTTCCCCCCTCACTTTGATACAAAACAGCCTAGAAGGGGATTGTGGGATTTTTCTCCCACAGGAGGAAATGTGAAGGCAACTAATTTGTCAGTGTGGCACGGCCTGGGTTGGCCAAAGAGGCACAAACCTTCGAATTGATAAGTCTAAGGACGGAGCACGCACACCCCAGCAGGGAATTCTGTCTGTCAAAATGTTAACTGGCATCGTTACAGACATTGACACGACTTTGGGGATGTTTTTAAAAGTCTGAATTGCTTTGATGAAATAACGTCGGAACAACGTTGACTACAGTGACGGGATAATGTTGAACAAATGACGCTCAAAGGTGGTAGAAGTACACAAACTCGACAATATTAAAAAATAAATCTCTTGCGTAAAAATATACTTCACTACAAGTACAAGTACTACTTCAAACTTTTACTCAAGTACTGTGCGTGTTCTACAATGTACTTTAAGTAAAAAAAAGTACAAGTTCTCCACCTCTGGATATCTATCTGGCCGGGTTTTTAAAATACAGTACTTTAAAGGATTTAAAACTCAATTGAAGTTGAAGCTTGGAAGCTTTTGCCCTTTGGTGCACCAACCAATCTGTGCTTTCATAATAGCCTGACAGTCATTTCTTTAAACTAGGATTGATTCAAGTAGAACCGCGGAAGTAGAACCGCGGTCCGTTTGTATCTACGGAAATTCATAACTCAAATGTTCGTAAGTCAGAGGCTACCTGTAGTTCCAGGATTAAGGCCTTGCTCAACAGTGTCAATATGGCGGTGCAGGGGTTTGAACCAGAGACCTTCTGATGAGTAGTTAAACACCTTTACAACTGACCTACCCCTTCACTTTGTGATACACAAAAAATACCTCAGTACAAATTGAGGTATTTGTACTTTGTTACTTCTTTGCCATCTCTGATGTCCCGAACACAACATTGTGGGTCTCGAACTTTGGTTGCTGCACTGCATGCTTAGCACTCGACCTCTAGGGAGCATGAAGTTCAATGTAACATAAAAGCGGCAGACAGAAACAGACTGGACAAGGTCATTAAAAGGGCCGGATCTGTCCTGGGTTTGGAGC
>JAQMYI010000039.1:265165-275569 GCA_030014275.1 Clariallabes melas
TTTCAGTTCTTTACAACCTATAAAATGTTTTAACTCTGTTGTGCATAATAATTTGGAACAGTGCGTTTTTATTTTTTTATTTTTTAAATAAATGTTATCATTAGGAGGTTTGTTCAATAAAATTCAAATTGTACCCTAATGGTTGATGACTAGAAAATTATATTGACTGTCATTTGCATTTACGAATTATGAAAATCAGAGAAAGATATCATTTGCGTAATAATTTGGAAAGCAGTGTATATATACTGTATATATTTTTTTATATATATAAAATATAAGAAATAATACTAAGTGCATGCGCAGTGTGTGTACGGGATTACGACTGCTGGTGCCTCTGATTGTTGTTTGTTGAAGTAAAACTATATATTTGGATCTAAAATCCTCACAACAGAAAACCACACCACGGACATCGCGGTTCTACTGACATCATCCAGACTTTATGGTATATTGTGAGATTGAATGTTGTGAAAAGCTCACGAGGTAAGCTACAGCAGAAATAAACAGCCGAGAAACCAAAACAGTCAAAACTGGGAAAGTTTACATTGTACCGTGACTCGAGGCGGTAAATACAGTGTTTAACAAAACTTTTTTTTATTACTTTTCGAACAAAACTTTTTTTTTAAATAACATAAATATCAATAATCTTAGATCTGCCGTGCAATGTCTGGGTTAGCTGTTACTATAGAAACAATAGAAACAATTCCATGATGATGAGAAGGTCAGTGGGAGCTCAGAGGGGTAAGGGCACCAAGTTACTGATCAGAAGGTCGGTGGTTCAGCTCCACCACCACTGTTGGGCCCTTGAGCAAGGCCCTTAACCCGATCTGCTCCTGGGGCGCTGTATCATAACTGACCCTGCATTCTGACCCCAAAGCTGGTAAAGGCAAAGAAGAAATTTCCCTGTGCAGTAATGTATATGTAACAAATAAAAACTTAACTTACTGTACGAGCATTAACATGAGGGGCGTTCAATTCAAACCAGGACTTTGGATTGTACAGAATAACACAACAGTTCTGAGAGTGAGGTGCTTGGAAAGCAAAGCATCACTTTTATTATCATACAGGCTTATCTCTCTCTCTCTTTTTTTTTCTTCTTCCATACAAACTTTGGCGAGTAACTAGTCCTGTACCGTTTGTTGGAGACCCATGAAAGAGGCTTCGAATCATGCAGATTATTCTGGAATGGGGTGCTATGACTTTTCTAAGCGTAAAAAATCCCACAGACTTACAGTAACATTGAGACTTAAATTTGACGGATTATAGCACGAAACAGGAATTTTGCAGAAATATAAAATTCACCAGATTTGAAGAGGTTTGCAAGCTGTGTCAGGACACACACCGCAAGAGGGTATAAGTTGTACCTCTGGGACGCAAGACATGCCCAAAATTGCCCTATTGACATATAATGGTGAATGTAGTCCCTGTTGAGACAGGAAGTGCTCACAGTTGCGTTTCCTGCTACGGGGGCGGGCTCATTTTACTCAGACAACCAATCAGTCTCTCAGGATCGTTGTGAAGTTGTCAAGCCACGCCCACTTTAGAGCACCTTATTGATGTGGCGTTGGTGAATGATTGTGTGTACAGATCACACAGACAGATGCGTCGCTTCCTCAAGTCAGTGATGTCGATTTTCAACAATCAGGTGTTTTCCACTTGCTGAATGTTGACGGGAACGACTGCAGTGAGCTCTCTCGGCTAACATCATCACTCATGGACGTTCGGCCTCCCGTATACACCGTTCAGATGTTTTACTGCGGCTAAGAGTCTCATCATCATCATCATCATCGTACTGTGCTCCATCACAAGTCCCGGTTTGACTTGAACGCCCTTTCTATACTAAAACCAACATCAAAATCATTTAATTCACAGCCTTCTGACCAATCGGATTTGCGAATCCAGTCGCACTGCAGTATAACAATGATCAATTAACCCACTCCGACCAATCAGAGTCAAGAATTAAACAACACGACTCGTCCTGAATGTTTGTTTTCTTGTATTTGTTACACGATGTATGAAGGACGAGATCCTGATCCTGTATCTAAACAGTAAAATTGAATTATAATGTAGGTGACTTTGTAAAGCAGACAGCCATTTTCTTTTAAAACAAACAACATTTACATTTTCCCCAAGTGTCTAATTCGCCAGTCGTTCTTCTCCGCAGTGACATTGCCGGCTGACTGCTTTGGTAAACACAGAATTAGTCCTAATCTTGTTCTGCACACCCACAAGCAGAAGCGAGGCTGCGCTGCGCGGCGGTGAACTGAAACACACAAACAGAAACCCAAGCAGATTCCGATGATAACTTATTGAGCTTGGACTGAAATCTGTTTGTGCACGCCAGCGTTCGCTGAAAACCACAATCTGACAGGTGCTGAGATCTCAGACTCGCTCATATTTATGAAGCTCTCGCTGAAATACAAAACATTTTACTGCTTTAAAAAGCTGCCTTTGCTTTTATCATTATAAAGCACACGAGCCGTTCTCATCTCATCTCGTCTCGTCTCATCCCGTCTCAGAGACGGGTCAAGTACCGCGCTGCATTAAAAGCGTTCAGAAGTACAGTACAGCACTTACGTCTGGTATGAAGCCGATCTCGTTGAGGTGGTTGCTGAGCTCGGGGTCATGGAAGGCGATCATCTGAGAGAAAACGGTCAGGTACTCTGGAATAAAACGGAATAAGAGAAAAACTTTGGCCTTGTGCAAGTGTACTAACTCAAACTCTGCCCTGTCATGAGGTTAAACATTTGCTTTGCCTTCGTTTAAAGCCGTGTTTATAGAAACACACACAGCAGCATCCCGAGCTCCGGGTCGAACCTGGAGGTGTGAGGCAGGAAAAACTTCCCTCTAACACTACTGCAGGATTCTTCTACCGTTTCATACCACATGTCTTCTCCACGCTATTCAGATTGCGGTGTTCGCTGTAGATTTTCTGCATCTCGTCTCATTTTTGATGAAATTCCACAGCACACACACACACATTATAAATCATCACACAGGCTGAACAAATTTCATTTTATTCATTTCTTCCCTTCTTACCCGGACACGCCCATCTCTCTGGAATGGGCTCGATCTGGACTCATCAGGTCACATGACCTTTCTCCATCACTCCAAAGTCCAGTGTTTATGATCTCTAACAAACTGATGAGTCTCACTAACAGCCGTTTAGTCCCAATCCTGTGAGTTCTTATCACACTGAATGTGTGTGTTTACTATTATTATTATTATTATTATTATTATTACAATTACTATTATTTGCTGTTTAAGTGATCATTTATAATTTATAATATAATAACCACACTTTTTTCACAAAGTTGGAGAAATTATATACAGTATATATAAATATATTCCCATATGTCATATATATATATATATATATATATATATATAATTTTCCCATATCAACAAATAGTTCGGCTCGTTCCTTCCAGGTGTTGATAAGATGTTGAAGGATTCTCGACTCCAGTATGTTTTAAGTCTCCTTGGTTGTTTCCTTTGATTGAAACAGGCCAATAATTTGACCCTCATGAAACACGAATAAAAACCAAGAACATTTCATTTTTATTATATTATGCACATGAAAAAAAAAATGTAATAAATCACACAAGGTCACCCTACACACAGACTTGTCAATATACCGTATGTACTGTACAGTCTTTGTAAAGTAAGAAGAAAAAAAAAAACCTTTCTGACTTCAAAGGTGAAGTTTCAGCGCTTCAAAGGTAAAAGCAGGATGGGTGTGTATATAGTACAGCACACTCACCCTGTATGACGTGCGAGTTGTCCTTCAGGAAGAAGTTGTAGAGATATTTGGGGATGAAGGCAGACATGCAGGCGTATGCAAGAGCTGAAAGAAATAAACTAATGACGGTGATTCACAGACATTTAGAATCGTTTATTCATTTAAAGAACACGTTAGAGATATAAGCGTCTTAAGAAATGAATGGAAAATAAATAAATAAATAAATAAATAAATACCCTCGTTGTTGAAGTTGAGGTACAGGAACGGGGCACAAAGTGAATCCAAACCTGAAGACAAAAAAATAAATAAAAATGAAAATTTTAAAGAAAAAAGAGACGTAAGACATGAGGTGTGATGTCGGGGGTTTGTAAACAGATGTGTCTCAGCAGAGTGTGTGAGAGCTGGACGGTCTTTGTGTAGAGACAAATCAGCAGTAAAGTCAGTGAAAGACGTGTCAAACTAAAACACAGTCTTAATGATCTCAATATTAATTATAAATATATATTATATTATCAAGCTGCCCGGGTCGGAGTGTTGTTTTCTCTAAGCGGACGGACCAAACACCCGGTACACCTTTTATCCTGAGCTCCTTCATTCATCAATGAAGAAAAAAAAAAAAAAACCTCCACTTTAAAATCTCCATCTGTGGAACATGAGAGCCACCTAATGGCGTCGACAGAGCAGTACAAGTTCTCACCCTGCCAGTACACCAGGTCGGGATGGGACACGACCCAGGCCTTGAGAACTCTGCGGAACTTGACGTGACCCTGCGGTGAGGAGAGCAGCTCGTCGTACTGATGGCAGCGTGGGATGTCCACTTCGATCTGAAGGACGAGAAAAACAACAACACGGTCTTAGAGGAAGCACTCACGGGGTTCTAGAGTCATTACCTTCAATGTTCAGCTCAATAATCATCTTTATCTCTAATATCAGTGATGTTAACTCTATGTTTATGTTCATCCCATCTATCTATCTACTCGTCCATCTGTCCATGTACCTATCTGCTCATTATCTTTCCACCTGCCGATCTATCTATCCATCTGTCTCATTTATATCGTAACTTGTTCACGTACAGTAATAACAAACGCATAAAAACGTGTCACTCTTTAACATTGCGTGATGTTTTGGTACAATGAAGAGCAGATGTTTCTGGAAGGAGTCTCCAGTGTCAGAGTGTCTCTGTAACAGGACAAGCTGTGCTTTTTGAGTGAGTAGAGGCTGGTGAAGTTCCTGCTGTTTATAGCTGATAGGAAAAAAGTTGTGAAACACATTTCCTGGATGTTCTCCTTCATCATACGCAACAAATAAAGAGACAAAAAGTACTACATCATTCTTTAACAACCAGAAATAGTGGCATAAGAGGAACAAAATAAACAGTTTCGAGGAAAGCTGACTACTACTGATTATTTTCCCATTTCAGCACATCTCCATGTGATTTATTCTTACACACTGTATCCAGAACAAATGCCTTTCATACTGTGACTGTAGATCATCTGATGGAAGGTTGACCTGGACATCACTTTTAACACCAACTTCACGTCCTGATACTCTGAGGTCCAACCTGAACATCTACTGTACGTGTCTGTACACAACCTTTGTACTCAGCTGTAAATAATCTAAACATTAAATATTCATCATAAAGTAGTTTTTAAACCCGTCAATAAACATCAGTTTAAATTTAGACAGGACTCAGTTCAAGGAGATGATCGTTCTTTCTTTCTCTCTTTCAGATATTCAGTGTCTGAAAGTGTTTAAAATGAACCTCAGCTCAGCTTTCGCTAAACACTGTAAATAATTAAACAGCACTATGAATAATACAAGGCAGTAATAACAGTCGGTCATCTGAGTGACCTCTGAAGAAAAACAACTGCAGAGGAAAAAAAAAAATTAAAAAAAAGAAACTAATCCCGTCTCATACTGTACCTGTCTGTCTGTGGGGATGGGCGTGTCCTTATCGATGGAGTCATACTTGGCCTGAATGTCCCCCTGCAATACGGACATAAACATGAAGACCTGAATGACTGTGGCTGGAAAACATAGACCTGGAAATATAATATTTACTTTTTTTGGGGTTTTGAAATACAAGCCGCTTCCGGAACGAATTATGCTCGTGATCCGAGGTTCCACTGTCTGTAATTTTCTTATAAAACTATAAATAGTTATGTACATCTCTATTCTTTATATATCCATCCATATGCCCCGCCCCCCATCTACTCAGTTGTTGAAGCTTCAGTGCTTCATGTTGTTATTACCAGTTAAAGTACCAGCAGTGATTGCAGCTCTTAAATCTCACTTGCTCTCAGCTCTTCACTCGAGTTCTCACATATTTCAGTTTGGACTAATGCATCACAGAAACACACAAATTAGACCCAATCAGCAGATATTACCTCCAAAACGCCACTGGCTGTTATCGACGCAGGGTAGCACATTTAATGTGCGTTTATCAAGACCGGGTCGAGTGCACTTCAGCGTCCCCGCAGTTCCGTATAAGAGCCGATCGTTTATTACTGAAACTGTAAACGCTGCACCGAGACGGAGTGCACACTCAGGAAAGTCATTTTATCCCCCCCTAAAAAATCACCATGGAAACGTCTTGACAGATATAACATTACAACTACTAATCAAAACACAAAATAAAGACTTTGGCCCTGATTTATTATTAACTTGCGCTCATTTGCATGTGAGGTAGCGTTACACAATAAACGCCACGCTGTGAGTGAATTACAGACGCATAAATTATAGCGAATATTTACTTTGTTATTGTTAAGCACATGTTTCACTCACACTATATTGCCAAAAGTATTTGCTCTCCTGCCTTCACATGCATATGAACATCCAGTTCTTAATCCATAGGGTATAATATGATGTTGGCTCCGCCCCCTTTGCAGCTATAACAGCCTCAACTCTTCTGTGAAGGTTTTCCACAAGGTTTAGGAGTGTGTTTATGGGAATTTTTAACCGTTCTCTTCCAGAAGCACATTTGTGAGGTCAGATACTGATGTTGGACGAGAAGGCGTGGCTCACAGTCTCCGCCCCTAATTCATCTCAAAGATGTTCTATCGGGTTGAGGGTCAGGACTGTCAAGTTCTTCTACACTGAACTCACTCAGCAATGTCTTTATGGACTTTACTTGTGTGCAGTCATGTTGGAACAGGAAGTGGGCGTCCCCAAACCGTACTCACAAAGTTGGGAGCATGAAATTGGTCAAAATGTCTTGGTATGCTGAAGCATTAAGAGTTCCTTTCACTGGAACTAAGGGGCCGAGACCAGCTCCTAATAAATAACCCCACTTCCAGTTCCAACATGACAGCGCACCAGTGCACAAAGCCAACGTCCATAAAGACACGGATGAGCGAGTTTGGTGTGAGTCCTGAGTCCTAACATCAACCCGCCATAGACAGGATAAAATAATTACTAAACATAACATCCCTAAAGTACGCTAATGAGCTTCCAGGAAGCCAAAAGAATGAACTCTAATAATCTGACTCTCATCATCTCACATTTAATCATCGTTCTACTTTGCAGGTACTAAATGAACACTGGATTTTTTACTTAAACATAGTACAACTGATAAAATTATAGAGTGAACATTTATAGATTATATAAATGAACGAGTAACTTTTTCCTTGGTTCTGCTCCAACTCACCTCGACTCCCAGTAAAGCAGCCCAGGCCAGACCTCGGAGTAAAGGGGGAATGTCCACCCGGGCCTCCTTCCATATCTGGTTCTTATTGTACGGGTACGCCTGAGGAGTGTACATCCATAACACTCAGAGTAACGCAAAATGCTGTGTGTGTGTGTGTGTGTGTGTGTGTGTGTGTGTGTGTACCTTGAGGAGCCTGTCGAACAGGACGATGCGTGTAAGCTGGTACTCGGTGTCTCTCTCTCGGATAATGAGAGGAAGGCAGACGGCGGTCGAGAGCTCGTTACTGCTGATGGACTGAGGCAGACACGACTGTCTACACAAACACACGACATTTGTTTACATTTTATTATTATTAAATGTGTTATCATTATCTGTTCTAATGCTTAACTATTTGCCTCTTAGGTTTGTCCAGGTGTTATGGACATCCTTATCGTTATGTGTGTACCGCACTGTCTATCTGCTTTACCTACACAATAATTCTAGTTGGAACGTCTGTCTGTCTGTCTGTCCTTCTACACACATCTGTTTATCTCTATGCCTTTCTTTAATGCTTCCTGTCTGTCTGCTTATTTTATATGTCTATCCATTTATCTGTCTTTCTGTCCATGTGCCTTTCTGTCTGTCTAGCTAGCTAATGTCCCTGTCCACCTGTGTCTTTCTGTCCATGTGTTCTTCTGTCTATGTGGCTTCCTGTTTGACAGACAGACAGGCAGACAGACACATGGACAATGTGTACGTTTGTCTGTCCAGACGTCTGTATATGTGTTTTTGTGTTTCTGTCTATATGTACAGTATGTTTGTCTGACTTTCTATGTGTCAGTCTGTCTGTCGATGTCGGTCTGTCTGTCTGCCTATTTATGACTGTCCGTGTGGCTTCCTGTTTGTCCATGTGTCTGTCTGTCTATATGTCTAACCCTCCATGCGCCTGTCTGTCTGTATGTTTTTGTCTTTTTATCATCTTTCTATTTGTCTGTCATTATTTTATTAGACTGTCTATCAGTTCATGTTCTAATCTCTGTCCACTTATCTTTTTGTTTGTCTACTGTACTTACCTGTCTATCTACCCTCATCTACCCTCAATACATCTGTCCATCTATCTGTCCATCCATTCACACACGTTTCTGTCTCTGTTTAATTATTCCCGTAATTCTGTCCATGTGTCCATGTCTCCATCTGTCTATTTACTGTCTATTAACTGCATTTATCTGTCTGTCTGAATTTATCTTTCTTTCTATCAGTCTGTCTCTCTAATTCCAGGCGTCTGTCCCTACAGGAAGTGGATTTCATTATTGTCTGAGTTCAGCAGAAAAGCAAAGCGGGCTCTTACTCGTCCTCCAGCAGCGGGTAATAGGCCTCTCCTGATACATCCTTCAGCCTCTGAGACACGAAAATCAGTAACAATCAAGTCTCTGGACGTTCACTTAAATACTCGAAATTAACTTGCGCACAGACACACACGCACACACTTACATTTTTAAGCTGACCAAGCGAGAGTGTCACAGTGGTGTCATCTAGCAAGAAACTCCTGTCTCTGCCCTGGCCAAACGTCTCTCCATCTTCTAAAATAAAACTGCAGAGAACGAAAATGTGTGTGTGTGTGTGTGAGAGAGAGAGAGAGAGAGAGAGAGAGAGAGAGAGAGAAGGAAAAATAGCTGAACCATCACTTTTATAACTGCTGGAACACTTACTTTTATTTGTAATTGCATTAGAAGTTTCATCCATAACTATTTCACAGTTTCTTCACCTCATAATTCACTTACAGTGTAGGATTCTATATACACACAGTGGCAAGAAAAAGTATGTGAACCTTTTGGAATTTCATGGTTTACTGCATTAATTTGTCACAAAATGTGATCTGATCTTCATCTCAAGTATAAGGGGTACAGACAAATATAATGTTCCTAAAATAATAACACAAAAAGAACAATCTGATCGCTTATGTCTTTGAACTTGCACATTCAACATTCAAAATTGTAGTGGAAAAAGTAAGTGAACCCTTGGAAATAATAACTGGTAGACCCCGCCCAAGCTGGCCAGGCCTCGATGCAGCAAAGCAGGCAAAATCATAATGTTTCCTCCATCATATTTTACGGTTGGGATGATGTTCTCATGATGATACTGTATGCAGTGCCATTTTTACATCAGATGTAGTGCTGCGTGTTCCTTTAAAATAGCTAGGGCCCAAGCACTATGACATCAGCCCTATGTCGTCATAGTGTGTGAAGGGCCATATTTTTTTTTTTTCTTCTAAAGACCACCAAGGTGGTCTTAACACGCTCAAAAACTCATGAAAATTAGCAGACAGGTTGGAATCTGCTGGGTGAAATCATGACTCAGCAGGGGACCGAGCACACAGCCTTGTGGGGCCCCAGTGCTCATTGTGGTGGTGCTGGAGGTGCAGTTCCCGATCCGCACCGACTGGGACCTTTCGAGGAGAAAGTCCAGGATCCAGTTACAAAGGGAGATGTTCAGGCCCAACAAGCTCAGTTTCCCGATCAGGTGTTGGGGGATGATTGTATTGAATGCTGAACTGAAATCTACGTAAAAACATACATTAGAAAGTGTCCTTCTTGTCAAGGTGTGTCAGTGCCAGTTAGAGTGTGGTGGAGGTGGCGTCGTCCGTCGAATGGTTTGAACGATACGCAAACTGCAGTGGGTCCAGTGAGGGGGGCAGCACGGTCTTGATGTGTCTAATGACGAGCCGCTCGAAGCACTTCATGATGATGGGTGTGAGTGTAACAGGGCGGTAGTCACTGAGACAGGACACAGAAGACTTCTTCGGCACAGGGACGATGGTGGTAGACTTGAAGCACGTGGGAACGACGGCGCTACTCAGAGAGATGTTGAAGATGTCGGTGAGAACATCTGCCAGCTGTTCCGTACATTCTCTGAGCACTCTGCCTGGGATGTTGTCTGCTCCAGCAGCTTTAAGTGGGTTGACTCCGTGCTTGGTGGGTTTCCTCCGGGTACTCCGGTTTCCTCCCACAGTCCAAAGATATGCAGGTTAGGCTAATTGGCG
>JAQMYI010000039.1:309708-322097 GCA_030014275.1 Clariallabes melas
GGGAGCGGTCGGGTCGGGAAGAAAATTATTCTAAGCGGGCAGCGGGTGAACAAAGAGTGATATATAGCGGGAGCGGGTGGGTGCGGGATAAAACCTCGCGGGAGCGGGACTAAAAAAACAGTCCCGCACAGACCTCTACTTTACATTGTATATTCGTGTCAAAGGCGCATAAGGCCCACTTTGTCAGACTTGAGAACAAATCCGACTTACAAACGTGCTACGGAAACGGAACTTGTTCATAAGTCAGGGACGACTTGTATTTCTTTAACAAATGTTAACAAATGTGCGTGTGTTGATGATCCCGCTGAAATATGCTTTGGATGATGCATTTTATCATACGTCAATCTCCCTTTAATTCACTCCTTCTCCAAATGTACTATTTCAGTGTTTATGTTAAATGAGTGACAGTTCACCATAGGACAGCAAGGCTGAGCAACAAGCCGGAGGAGGGGCTTCAGTTATATGAGGTCACATTGTGGGGGAAATCAAACGAGCTTCTTTAAGCCAACACAAAAATACAAAAGGGGTTAATTTTTTTTTTTTTCTTTTAAATGCAGCTTTTTTTTCGTAGTATACTCAGACTGGAGATTCATCGAAATGTCTAAAAATGACTAAAAAGTGAAATTTGCATAATAGCACGTGCCTGGGAGAGATGGCTCCATGTGTGTTTACAAAGAAGGTGGCAATCGCATACATGACGTGGTGTTAATTTGCAAATTAGTGCCGATTTGTTGTGGAAGCTTTCTTTACCCGGAGTTTAGTTTGAGGAGAAAACTAAAGAAGATCTCTCGTGCATGAGGATCTGGCAGTGCGTCGGTCCAGATGTTCGACACTGGATGGATGGCTGGTGGATATGAAGTGTTGACTGTGAGAAACCGCTACGTTCCTGTAAGCCGTCACAGCAGGTGCGCATCACATGCTGCGTACAAGATGATTTATCTCTCCTACTTTATATCTTAAGAAGTAAGGAATTTGTAGAATAGTGTGTTTTTTACGATCGAATATAAAATATATTGAAAAATTTCTGTTCGCTTACGACGGCGCCTGTGGACCAGCTGCGCCGCCTTCCAGCGACCGTTTCATTCTTTGCCTGGAAAGTCAAGTTCATGTTTTGAAAAGGACATGAATCAGATTTTCAGGACAATATAACTTTATCTTCTAGTGAATTCTTTATTCTGATTGGTCAAGAGTGGTTTAAAGAAAAATTATAATATATGTTATATAATATATAATATAGATATTTTTTTTCGCTCGAGGACGGCTGTTCCAACAAGAATACAATCACAGGTTTATAGCGACGTTCTAACAATGGTTCCCCTGGTATGAAGTCATTCACATGCGTATTACATGTTTGAGGAAGGAGTCTCCAGTGTCGGTTCTTTCTAACAGAGGAACAGGTTCGACAGTAAGAGTTCTGTTTTTCTTGATTACATTTCAGCTGGATTTCTTTCTTTTGTTTGATTGTTTTATTTTCGTTCTTCAATAAAGGGTTTTAAAAACACTTGCGAGTGAGAACGACTGCTGTAACATAAGCAATAACAACAGGAATGTTTTATAGAACGTCCACAACACTGAGCATATTATACATATTAATTAGTGTTGTGTAAAAGATTTTGTACCCCTTTCTGATTTATTTATTTATTTTTTGTAACACGTAATTGGTTGTGGCGGCAACGACTGCAGTCGAGCGTTCCTGATAAGTGACGATGAGTCTTTCACATGGTTGTGGAGGAATTTTGACCCGCTCTTCTCGCCAGAATTGTTTTAATTCAGCCTCATTGCAGGGTTTCGAGCATGAACGGCCTGTTTAAAGATCTCAATTGACGAAGTTATTTATTTATTTATAATTTGAAGACATTCAGAGGTTAGCGGAAAAATTTTTTTTCCCTTAATAAATGAACTCGTAATTTAAAAACACTGTGACAAATATATAAGGGGGAAAAATTTTAATTAGGAAGGGGCAAATACTTTTTCCCAGCAGCACTGTATAACGTAATGTAAGTGAGTAGTACTCTGGGATGTTACTAAATAATTAACTTTAAGGTGTGATAGCGGCTGTGTGAAGCTCTTGGTCCCATCACATCGCTCTATTGTTGATGATTATCCTCAGCACAAGACAAACTGCTTCTCTCCTTTGTTTTATTTCTAAAGACGGTTGTGGTTACAGATGACAAACTTCCTAAGAAGCAGTTTAAAGATGTAAAACCTGTTTATATTTTTTTTCTACCCTGGCGAATAAATTACCTGATTATCGGAAACAGTAAAAAGCAGTAAAGTGTGTGTGTGTGTGTGTGTGTGTGTGTGTGTTTGCGCACACCCCGGGGTGAAGTGTTAGAGGGGAGACGTCGAGCCACATAGTTTCCGTGTACACGATGAGGAATTCTCCTCCGGGAAACAGTGTGGCTAAAAATAAGCCTCGTCTCACACCATATTAAAACGCCTCGTGAAATTTAATCACTTTTTTAAAAGTTAGTAGGTGCCATGGGCATGTGGTTGTGCCAGCCTCACCAGTGCTACCACATGCTTCCTTTTCTCTCTCATCTTGCAAGTGCTCGTTTAAAAAAATGTTGATTGTTTGCACGTAAACATGATCATCCCTGATGATTTCAGCTCGGAGAAATGCGCTGGACCGCGTCCTGACGCTCGCACCGAGACTCTGAGCTCTGAGTTATAATGCAATCATCTGATGAAGTTCAGTCTTAAGTGAACTTTTGTTCTTTGTTCAGTTTGTGTTTGTTTGACCGTTCAGGAGAGAAGTCAGACAAGAAGGCTCCTCCCCCTCAGGAGGACACCAAGGTGGACGTGTCTCGTTTGGACCTGCGCGTCGGGAGGATCGTCACGGCGAAGAAGCACCCGGACGCCGACTCGCTGTACGTGGAGGAGGTGGATGTGGGTGAAGCAGCGCCACGCACTGTGGTCAGCGGCCTCGTCAAGCACATCCCGCTAGAGCAGGTAACTCTCACACACACATACACACACACACACACACCAGAACAGCACACTGCAGGGTTTAACACCATCGCAACTCTGAGACAAAACTGAAACTCCTCCCCAGTGTCATCTTTTATAAATTTATTACACAATTTTGTGTTCGAGGGGCGTTCAAGTCAAACCAGGACCGATTGTAAGTGAAAACATTTATTTATTTCTCTATATAATCCCCTGATACACTAATAATACACTTATCAAAATGTTTCACTAGAGCTTGGACACCATCAGGGTAGAAAGTTTATATGATCGGACTGTCTGTCTGATTCACGTCTGAAACGCCGGCCTCCCAGGAACTCCTTTATTGATGTTCCCAAACAGGTCTTGTTCCTGTAATGTGCAAGTGGTGCAGGGGGGCAGCATGAGGTCATGCACTGTTCTGCGCAAAAAATTATTTGGGTTTTTTTTTCTCATTAAGAGAGTTTTTTTTAAGATTTGTACATAATGTACAAAAATTCTGTTTTTTTTAACATAATGTTAAAATTCTTTTTACAGCTAAAATTTCTTTATATATTTCTAATTTGTAAAAAAAAAAATATTTCATCATTCATATTCTTATTGAAAACTGAAAACCTTTATTCGTCCCACGATGGGGAAATTTCTTTGTTACAGCAGCAAAGAAAAATGTGCAAATAGAAACAGTACAGTGTATAAATACAAACAATACAATATTTGTGCTCAAATTGCACTAGGAGTTTAAAAATGATGTTATCTACAAATCTAAGATATTGTAACTCTATTATAAGATACTATTACTACATTTAAGACATTGTAGCTATTGGAACTATATTTTAAATTTCTAAACATTAAAGGAGTTCCTGGGAGGCCGGTGTTTCAGAGAGAACTACTCGTACTACTCAGACCAACTAAGTGTGTGTTATCCTGCAAAAACAACTTGGTGACAAATTAATCAGTCGATTTTCAAGGATCTGCCGTTCAATACGGTCAAGGTTTGGATTTATTTCCTTCATTCTAGAACCATATTTAAGATTTTAAAACTATGAAATAACACATTAGTTCATTAAGCAACCAGAACAACACGAAGGTCAGCTGTTCTGGAACAGTCCTCACAAGAACAGTATTGTGTCGAGTGTGTTTGTAAAACCCATCATGATGAAACTGTCCCTCATGAAGACCTTCCCAGGAGAACAAGACCAAAACTGAGCTCTGCTGCAGAGGAGACGTTCATTTAGAGTCACCAGCCTCAGAAATCACCAATTAACCTCAACCAGCACCTCAGATTAGAGCCGTTATGAAGCTTTACAGAGCAGAAGTAGCAGATATACATCTCAATATCAACAAATAAAAATAGAAGAGACTAGAGTTAGAAGGGGGGTACAAACTTTTGAGTGGTAGTTTATTTTAATAGCGAGCGCTCACTTCCTGTCCCTCGCTGAAGGTGAAGACGAGGTGCACGCGAGCCTCGCGGACGTGCAGACGCTCCGAACAGCGGTGGGCGTGTCGTCTCGTACTCGCGCGAATCCTCCTGCGAAAGTTCCAGCAACTTTTTAATCGAAGCCTTTTGTTCCTTCCTGAGGCGCTCGTGACTCGTGACGGCTTTAGTGCCGGTCGTGAAGTCGTGAGTGCTGTAATACATCATCACAGCAGGAGACGGACGTTTGGTTTTTCGAAGGAACATGAAGTCTGTGTTTTGGCACTAATCCCTAAACGTAGACTAGTCCGAGTGAAAGGACTTTCAGTTTTCTTAAGCATCGTAAATCAGAATAAATCGCCTGCGGCCACGTCGCCGCGACGGTTCGGCGCGATCCTGACTCACTGCACGTCACAACCCGTCGAGTTCTCCCCGTCTCGTGTTCAGGAACCTCCAGTTTTTTTTACGATTTGTTTAGGGCACCCCTGGCGCTCGGTCGCTACGCTTAATTACGTCCATGAAAGTCTGTCTCATCCCTCTGAGCTTGTGTGTGTGTGTGTGTGTGTGTTACTAAACCACTGTTTTGATAACAAGCGTTCACGTCTGAGAACAGCGCTCCAGTCTGTCCGGAGCTTTTCACTCAGACGTTCTCTCACACGATGATCGGACAAAAGATGGATTTGTCCGAGGCCGTATCGCTGGACATTTTACTCAAAGCCGCACTGTTTTAACCGCGAGCGTAAAACACGCATTGAAAAGTTTGAAAGGTTTTTAAAGTCGTATTAGCAGGTTTAGGGTTGTGGTGTGTGCGTGTGTGCGAAATATTTATATAAAAGAGTTGCGTTGATTATTAGAGCTTTATATCGTCGGTGAACGAGCAGAGCGCTGGACGTTTATTATACGAGGGCCGTCCTGGGACTTTTAAAAGTGAAACTTTTGAATGACGATTTCATCTTTTATTCTAATTTTATTTTTATTAGGTAGCTCATGATTCTTAAACATGTGGGTGAAAAAAGTCAAGACGTTAAATAAGAGGAATTGAGTAACTCAGTCAGAATAATTGATTATTTGTTTCAATCATGGATAAATTATTCTACTATCAAAATATTCATAGTTGCAGCTAACGATGAAATTCACGTTTAGCTCTCGCATGCTAAAAGGCATCTTACCTGCCTCATGAATATTTGCATTGAATTTTATTATGATCCCACAGTTCAATGTTTTGATTTGCTTTAATTTTGAAAATACATTTTTAAAATCAATCCTTGATGTTGCGCTTGGCGTGTTTCATGTAAAATTGCACCATTTTGAAACGGTTACTACGGAGCTGATTGGAAATGATTGTTTACCATCGTTACATCGTTAGCGGACATGGTAAAGAATTATTTTTAGGAGTTTGTTATTTTTTCAAAATATGAAAGCATGTTAAGTGAAGATGAAAAAATAAAAAATTAGGATCCGTTCTTCCTTAAGTATTTTAACAAGAAAGTACAAACGGATCTGAACCAGGTAGTTGACGCGGTATAGAAGGAGTGTTTTTTTTTTTTTTTTTTTTTTTTATAGGCTTTTTTTTTTTTCTGGATTGATTTCCAGCAGAATATGTGCTGAGTGTGTGGACTATCTCAGTATTAATCTATTGTTCATAGACCTGTCGTATAAAACCATATCACGATGTCTGATATAACCCACATTCTTCTTCTCCGAACTTGTACAAAGTCCTCCTCTTAGTCCTCATGACTCTCCCACGTCAGGAATTTTACAGCTACGGTTTGATCTCAGAGCGTCCTAACGAGCCGACGCTGGAGATCTGAGATACTGAAACCAACAGTGTTCTGGAGTAATAAACAGCGACAGACGAGCTGTTACTGAGAATAATCAGAGATGTGTTGATTTCCCTCATCGCTGTTCTTTACCAGAGTCGGCGGTTACATCATTTTATTGAACAAGAAGGCGTTTTATAATTATTATCAGTTAAATGTTTTGTTCAAAGCAGCTATAAAGTTAGTTCCTCTCTGGTGTTTATCTGTCTTCTGTCTCCCTCAATTGAAGGTTTTATTTGTGCTGGAAAACTTCTTTTGACGGGGAAAAAAAACAGCAAAATGTGTGTGTGTGTGTGTGTGTGTGTGGTTGCAGAGCACTGACGCTGGAGACTTCTTGTGTATGGGGAAGGGGGGGAGGGAGGAGGAATTACACAGAAAAACTTGGCACCTTAGAAACTTTTATTTACAATATACAATTTGTAATAATGTGTAGAATAAATGTTTGTTAAGAAGCAGTACATAAACAATATTATTATTAGTAGTAGTAATCGTTGTTGGGGCGCCATCAGAAGGTAGACTTATAGGGGCGTTCCATCGGAGGACCTCCCTGGCCATGGGTGCTATTACTTTTTTTTTTTTTTTTTTTTTAAGAAATCAGACGAATGGTTTTCCCCCAAAATCATCTGATCTGCATCAATTTTGCTGGTTCACATCACGAGCCACATTGTTCAGTTCTGATATATACGGATTTGCATGTCATGACCGTTCACATTATAATTACAAGCGACTTTTTTCTGACTGTCTGTCCTCTGCTTGCTCGCGCCATTTGAGTTTAAATAGATCACGAGTTTGTACAACCACTCATGGATGCAATTTTAGCAAAAAAAAATTAATAAATAAAACCTGCTTGTGGTTTTGCTCTGCCTAGCAGTTGGTCAGCTGAATTTGTTGAAGCCCAGAAGGAGAACGGAAGCTAGACGCCTCGCTTTAGCTGTTTTCGCTCTCATGAGCCCTGATCTAGGAACACGCGTATGAAAGTGACTGAGATCAGGCAGCCTCGCAACCTTTTGCGTGTGATGACTCCGCCCACTTTGTTCCAACAGATGCAGAACCGCATGGCGGTGCTCCTGTGCAACCTCAAGCCAGCCAAGATGAGAGGAGTTGTATCTCAGGCCATGGTGATGTGCGCCAGCAGTCCAGACAAGGTGGAGATCCTGGACCCACCCAGTGGGGCGGAGCCTGGAGATCGAGTCTCTTTCCAGGGATTTCCAGGTGCAGACGATCTACACTTACACCCCTCCCTCCCTCCCTCTCTCTCTCTCTCTCTCTCTCTCTCTCTCTCTGATATAATGAAATTCAGATTTGTATAAGCATTCGCTCACTTTTTCTTCAGCCACCATCAAGCCTGTCACGTCTTTGGCGTTGGGGCTTGAGCGGGGAAATGTCTCTGAATTCCTCCTTCACATTTTATCAAGTCTAG
Organism: Clariallabes melas; assembly: GCA_030014275.1. Classification (NCBI taxonomy): domain Eukaryota; kingdom Metazoa; phylum Chordata; class Actinopteri; order Siluriformes; family Clariidae; genus Clariallabes; species Clariallabes melas. Next base: position 317,309 of record JAQMYI010000039.1, read on the forward strand.
TTTTCATCACCTAATCAAACCTCATCAGTTCACGCTAACGGGAATTAATTGTCCGCTTCAGTAAAGTTACGAGGCCCGAGTATTCTTTTACTTTGAAAACACGGTGCAAAGCGATGAATAAACTGCTCCTTTTATTGTAAGCAAAACAGGAAGCGAACTCGCCAAGCACATGGGCTTCAACTGTCCAAGATCAACACAGATGGTGTTGACGGCGGAGTCGAAGCGCCGCTCCGTTCTTCTGCGGCTCATTCACATGAGCTTCAATGGTCTGTGGATGCTAATTAGGAGGAGGTGACCTAATCAGAGCATTAGGATGGAGTTCTGTTGTTCTTCAGGCCCGTCCTGAGGAAATGGGTGTAAACACACACTTAATGAAGGTGTCTCGCGAATCCTGCACAGGCCTGGGAGTCGCCCTTCTCAAACGGTCTCAAACGTGCCGATGAAAATAAAAACAGGTGCCAACCAAACAAGTTCAGTGTGCTCGAACATCTCCTCCACAGCGTGATCGAGAGTTCCCCTTTTGTTCTGTTAAAGACTGACGAGTGGGAGGATTGCGGGATAACTCGCCCCGGAGATTCCTGGAGAGAGCTGGTCGAGTCTGGATCCAAAGCAGGACTTTGAGGGTGTCTGTCCCACGCTCTCTCATCAGCTCTGCAGGACTTTTATCCTCCTGCTTTCTTCTGCCTTATTCTCGTTCCAGAATTTTTTATTTTTTCTCAACTGTGTCTCTCCAGTCAGCCAGAAAGCAAATCAGGGATTTTCTTTTTTTATCCTGATTGAAGGCACCACTTTGGGCTCGACACACTTGGTTGAGTTCATCATCCCAAAGTGGGTTAAAGAATAATCCCATTAACCAGATGTTCACTGTGAACAAGTACGTTTTCTTTTTTTGTCTGTTTTGATCTTCTTGGCTCTCTCTCTCTCTCTCTCTCTCTCTATGAGGCGTCATGTTCGAGGCTTAGGAAGACACAAGGGTGTTCCTGTATGAACCACAGACTCGTAATGTTACAAGCAAGAAGAGTTTTAATAGTATTTGGGTTGATCTGCTCCTACAACCTAAAAAAAATGATATTAATAAAAGAAAGAGAGCGACCCAGTCACCGTATTGCTCAGTTTCTCTTCTCGCTGAACTGGTTCTGGGATTGTTGTTGGAACTTGTATTTTACTGTCTATCCCTGCAGGTGAACCCGATAAGGAGCTGAACCCCAAGAAGAAGGTGTGGGAGCAGGTGCAGCCAGATTTGCGCACGGATAACCAGGGCGTGGCGACCTACAAGGGAGCCGCCTTCGAGGTCGCCGGGAAAGGTGTTTGTAAAGCTCAAACCATGAGCAACGCCGGCATCAAATAAAGACGCAGAGGTTCGCGACTCAGGACTGTGAAGTGAACGAGGAACAAGTCTGTGATATCTGTATGGCTTTGCTGAAATAACAATAAAGTATTTGGTCACACATCAGTGCGTTTTGTTTAATTTCATTTCATTGTGTCCTATAAAAGTTTTCAGAATGGCGTCATGTCTTTTGAAAGAAGTGCCACTCTTTTTGATGCTCACTGTTAAAAGTTCCGCACATGTTTCTCCAACGAGTATCTAGACGTCTCCCGTCCAAGCTCCGTGTGAGTTTTGTTTTGTTTTAATGTCATTTCAATGTAATTTCCTTCTGACTAACATTCAGCCCAGTTTTCTAAGACCAAAGTGCTTCGAGTCCATTACGAGCCAAAATACATCAAGGGTAATTAAGTCCATGAATGAGTATCTGTAACTGCTTTGTGCAGAGCTGAAACATTTCTGAAATCTTGCTTCCATGTAAATTACAGCCTGTCAGTCGACTTGCTTCTTCTGGATATCACGTTTGTGATTTAGATAACATGCTGTCAGCTACCGAGAGGGAAAAGATGATTGAAAATGCTGCAGTTTGGCATCAGAAAAATTTCCTTAAACGACAATTAGCTCCTTTTGTTTCCTGTATTTCCACGAGTACTGATTCTCTGTGATGCAGTGACTCACTGACTCGTGAGGCACGAGGCGGGGTAAACCTGAAAAAGTAGAAGTATTATGATAAAATCCAACAAGATATTGCAACGTGAATTTGACCTGGTTACGGACACTACAGATTTTTTGGGGGGTGGGAAAAAATCATTAATTTTGTACGGAATGCTTTAACTTAAACAATTTTTACAGATCATATGCTTCTAGAAACTTACACTAATTTTAGCATCAATACGCATAAAGAAATATAAATAGTTAGCATTTTAAATGATTATAGTTTGAAACGAGACCAAAGATCGGTCACTTCCATGTTGCATAAACTTCAGAAGTAGCTTTTTGGCACAAACATCTTCTGTATTATAGGTATAACATAGAAAAAAAATGAGATAAAATCCGCACCAATACTGCAATAGTGTTTTGACAGTCAGTGATTAACCAGGAGTCGTCTCCGTGGTGCACCGTGCTCGGATAAATCACATTCATCTGTCCTGGACTGCATGTTAAGATTTGAACAAAGTCTTTTGAGTGCTTCTGAAAACTGCTGCTCTCGTGGGAACCGGTTCTAAGGCTGGCCCAGAACGGTAATCCGTTGTATGTCAGGTCTATTGAAAGAAATGCCTTAAGATATGTCTGGAAGGCAGCAGGACGTCAAATGACTTTTTTATAACCGAAGTGAACAAAAAAGCATCTTAGAATGTGCAACACGTCAAAATCCATTAAAGTTGGATTTGGCTACAGAAGAGCAGAAGACTGTTTTAGGTACTAAAATACACACAGGGGAAGACGGGGGAAATGTCATCTTTCAATCTTAACTCGGTTTTAATGAACCTGTGATCAGCGTCACCTGAGATTCACATTCTTCAAAGTTTGGTGTGACCCACAATATTGGTATTAATGACATTATTCTAACATCATAAAGTGTCACAAACTTCTTAGCCGCCTAAATCAAGATATTAATGCAGTAGTAAAGCAATGGCTTTGTTCGGGTAACATACTGTATACTCTAAAAAAAAAAACATTAGATCATTGTTAGTAGACACTAAAGTGTTTAGATGTCTGGATTATCCTCTGATTGGAGAGTCGATATAGAATCCGTCCATGTGGTTTGGTTTGGTTTGGTTTGAGGAATGTATACTGTTACTGAGACGTTACTGCGTTTTCAAACTCTAACCCAGGTTCCTCTAGTCTACACCCAAATGTTTTCTTTGCGCTGATTACACCGGCCGAACGCTATCCTGCCACTCGTTCCTGGCTCCTAACGCAAGGTTTTCTTTTTCTGTTTTGATTACAAGAACAACATTTTTATGTGAAGCATGAACTATTTAGACTGAATTTAAATGCGGTTGGGATTACAGAGTATTTCTACAAACAAATCATTAGCAGATTTGTTTTTTACACTAGCCGTCCTCCGAAAAAATTATATTGTAATGGAAACTTAATTCTGAGCTTGAGGTATACACAGTCATGAAAAAATGCAATTTCCTTTAACAGTTTTAACAGGATGGTGCTGAATAATCACGAGCAGTTTTATTTCATTCAAGACATTTAAAAAAAAAAAAAAAAAAAAGGCACGACCGAGAGTGATCGCTGATTTATAGATCTCCGATCTCAAACCCGCAACACATTTTCAGTTCTGTAATGTAATAGGATATTGTGAGCATGAAGAATAGTATTTTCCATCTCATTTTCTGTTTTGAATTCTTGTTTTTCCATTGCTATTGTTGTAATTAGCTTGAGGGGGGGGGGGGGTGTAGGGCTTTTAAGGAAAATTGAATTTAAGAAACATTCTCAATGTAAATGAATACCATCAGACCATAACTGTGAGTATTTCATACACCATGACATTTTTTTGCTACAGTATCTGGGGGTCTCTCAGACTTGGTATTACTTCATCATCAAGTAATCTAGCTAAAAAACAAATAAATAAATAACCGTTAAAAAGTAACACTTACTATTAATAAATTATTCACTGATCAAATCATTCACATTTTGTTAATTCCTTCTTTGATGAGAAGGAAAGAAAACCAGTGAAGCGGCGACAGGGTCATTGGCGTAGCCCGATCCTATAGAATAATGCTGGATCTGATATAATGGTGTCAGGAACCACAGTGCAGTACAGAATGGGGGACCTACTCAATATTAGTGGTCATAACGTTATGGCTGATCGTTGTGTCATTTCTTTTGGCCTCTGAGATTCTACAGATGCTCCTGAATATTATTACTCTCGATCCATGTGTAAAGGATCTTCTTTCAGTATTTTCTTTTTCCCATGGAATGTAAATCTAACCAATAAGTGGAGAGGATGTTCTTGCATTGTTTGAAGTGAAGATCAAAGGAACTAAGGTGTGAAAGCACCCTTAAAAAATTTAACTTAGACCTGATTAGATTGCTTTTTTTTTTGTTGTGATCATGTCAAATCCTGTGTAGAGATGCCACCAGGACGCCTCCCTACAGAGATGTTCTTGGCACATCCAGTTGGGAGGAGGCCACGGTGCAGACCGAGGACGGAGGTGGTGAGATTATATGGATTCACCCAGTCGGAGGTACAGTAGCTGAGGTGCCTGGGGAAAGGGAAGTTTGGGGTTCCCTGCTAGAACTGCTACCCCGTAACCTGATTTTGGGTAAGTACACCCTGGAACCTAAGTATCTAAGCACTACAAAGTAAGCATGGCGTTTAGTAGAGCTGTACAATTAATCACTCACTCATCGTCTATACCGCTTGATATCCTGTAGGGGGGCCTGGAGCTTATCCCAGGAGACTTAGGGCACGAGGCGGGGTAGACCCTGGACAGGGTGCCAATCCAT
>JAQMYI010000039.1:345011-364860 GCA_030014275.1 Clariallabes melas
GTGTGTGTATATATATATATATATATATATATATATATATATATATATATATGCAGTTTTATATATATAACTGGGTATTATTTCACTATTTCTGAAAGCACTAGTTATTTGAACTTTGAACTTTTTCTTGCTCATGACCGACGTGCTTTTCCATAACCAAATGTAATTTCTACTCAATTAAATTTTATTTTATTAATTTGTACATATTGTACATTTTTCCATTAATTTTTTTCTGTATTTGTACATTTGTATATATATGTTTTTCTATTATTTCATACTTTCTATTCTTTTATTCTTTATTCAAAAATGTTTTTTTTTTTAAGTTTTAGGTCATCAGCGGTCGTACAAGCGTTTCATTTCATATCATACTGTGTATTACTGTGTACGTGACAAATTAAATTTGAATTTTTACATCACTGGGTATTATTATTATTATTATTATTATTACTTTTTAGGGGAGACAGTGTCAGATATGAGCATTTGTCCATTTTTAAATCACAATTTCAATGAACATATTTCAGTATTCGGAAATTATGAGCCAGGCTTATAATACAAAATACATTCTTTAATCATTTAAACATTGTAAATATACACTGGAGAAAGAATGAAATAGGGCACCAGTTTCAATAAGTTTCAATGCTTGTTTTTTTTTTTTGTTTTTTTGCAGGAACAACTGTAGAAATCAACTGCACAATATGGACTCATTAAAAACAATCTGAACAAAACAGTTAAAGCTGTTCTAAAAATAATTTAATAGTAATAATTCTCTATGGAGATCTTTATATATCTTAAATGCAACTGTGTGGACAAAAGTTAAGATTTAGAGAACAGGCGTTCTGCACTTAAATGTACTCCAAACTCTCCTAGAGAAGGAGCTTTACATGCTTTAGATTCCACACCGGCTGCTATTAATCAGAGCTGCATACCGAGACGCACAGCCTCCATAACTCCCATCATCATATGTACATGATATACAATGGCTTTTAAATACAATTCATTTCAGTTAACTTGTTATTTACAATAAGAGCTTATTACTTCTTTATTAACTGATAGGAAAACACAATAAAATAAAAGAAAGATTCACAAAATAGACGATTTGTAATTATATCGAATATTATTGGCTACAGTTATTCAATCTAAAATTCACAATTATAAGGCATTTTTGTGAACCTGCAGATTCTTTTATTAGACGACCTGGACAGAAAAGTCTCACGCTGTAAACAAGGTTTTAGAATTTAAATATTTCCAACGCAAACTAAATCCGTACAGAAAATGAGCAACTTTAATAATTAAAATGTTTAGTTTTCTTCGTGATGATGTAATAACGTTTTTTTTTGGTTGTTTTTTTTCTCCCCCGGAAACCCGATCCTGTGTTCCTGTACACGCCTGTAGATTCTGGATCCATATTTGGAAGGTGTTGTCACGAGTCAATAATCTTTCATGTGTTTGTGCTTTCTTGATGGCAGCGGATGTTGCCGAGTGAAAACAGACTAAGATCATAAGATCCTGCCTCATACAAATAGGCAACATCTGTAAAACAAACAACAGGGCCTAATTCCTGGATTTTCAATGCATATTTTAGTTATTAATGGCATTCTATGGAAAAAAGGGGAAGGAAAAAAAAAGAAAAAAGTTCCAGAGAGGTTTCGCAGAGCACTACCCTGCAGTTCAGCATATCCGCAATTTGCACTTTAGTTGAAACCATATTCATGACCCGTGAGAAACGTGTAAACTGTAACCCATGCCACTGTTCACTAACGGCTGTATTCAGAGTCGAGTCAAACACACACCATGAGGGTTTAATACAGAAATCGTGCATTTAGAACTCAGACAAATCTCTGAACTTAAAGGCCCCATATTTTACTTATATATTTCTTTGATAAGTTAAAGGAGCTTTCTCTCCCAGACTGTGTGTGTGTGTGTGTGTTAATGCTCCAGCTGAAATACTCCTCACATAACAATTTTTTTAAAACCTATATTTACAGCGTTTGGCAGACACACTTATCTAGAGTGACTTTACATTTTTTCTCTCATTATACATCTGAGGAGTTAAGGGGCCTTGCTTGAGGGCCCAACAGGGGCGACTTGGTGGGGGCTGGGTTTGAACTTGGGACCTTTCAATCAGCAGTCAAACACCTTAACCACTGAGCTAACTTTGACTACCTTAATTTTACTCCTTTTCCAAAGTCACTGATTCAGTGTCTATGTAAATGAGATACTACTAACCCAAACCCCACCAGAGAGAGAGAGAGAGAGAGAGCAACAAATCCAGGGGGCGGGGCATCTTCCTACATGAATTCAAAATGGGCAAAAAAATCCAGTTGGCCAATTTAATTAAACTTAATCCAGTTTAAGTTCTTGTTAATGCAAAAATTAAAACAAGCAAGGAATGTTTTTTTTCCCCTTATGTTTTTTTTTTGGTTTCAACATTCTTATTTAGTTTCTTTAAAACCCGAAGTCTGTCGTGTTGGATTATACCATGTTTGTTTTTCAGTAATATTGGCGAAAGTAACTAAAATTATGTCCATGTTCATGTTTTGTCCCTTTATCCACCTACATTCCTCCAGGGAACTTTGGATTATTAATAACTCTAGCTTTTTATTGGGGCTTACTTGAACCAACAACCCTCCATTGTACATTTCTATATAAAGCCTTTAAAAGCCTTTTTTTTTTTCTTTGTACACACACACACACTGGAGACTCATCTGAACTAATCGTTCCCCTTTACGCGTGATTCAGAAGACACGTTTCGGTTAAAGACAATTTCGACTCGAGCGAGGATCAGTACTAAGTCCAGTTCCATTCTCTTACCGTTTGTTGTGGCCGCATTATGTCATGCTAAATTCTAGTTTTTACGCTGCGACAAAAAAAACACAAACACAAAAGAAAAATGCCGTAGTGCAATTTAGTGCCAGTATTAGATACATAAAATTGACACTAATAATTAATTAATAGTACCATCCCGTTAAAGAAATCTGGCATCTGACGTGTACTGTACTGTAAATATAAATTAAAATGAGCTGGAAATATCACAGACGAATACTTGGCCAGCTGAACCTTCTAACCGTGGATGGGTTTCCTATACAGGGACGAATTATTAATTATACTAAAAACAAAATAAAACAAAAAAAAACATCATGGGAAAATAACCAAATATCCTGTATTAAGTTGTCTGTAAATAAGTGTGACATAAATAAATAAAAGGTAAACTATTAGGATATGCTGGATGAAGTGCTATTTTATAAGCGTACACACACACATATCTCACGGTTTAAATATTGATGTACTTTGTGGACTTCAATCAGCAACACTGAATACAGCCCTGTATCAGTAAAGCAGCATGGTGGTAGCATTGCAATTTTCAAGCGATGATGAGACTAAGTGACAGTGTGCAATTATTATTTTTTTTTGGACAATATACAAATACAATGAGTGCTTATAAAAAAAAGTAATAAGCTTGAAATGAGATGCGGTTGACCTACCAGATATGAACATGTGGTTATATACTAAAGTGTATAACAGAACAGTAAGAAGATATTGTGTGTGTGTGTGTGTGTGTTTTTCTAGAATCCACGGAACATAGTGCTCATTTCTGATAGATTATCCTGAAGCCTGGCAGAACGTGGCTGAAATCTGTGCGCTGGAGAACTCAGTCCTGTCCTGAATCGCCGTCAAGCCTAAATTCATACAGACAGCGAAATTATTTCATTCCCTCGTTACCTGTTGTTAAGAATATGGCTTTCAAATAAATCTCTTTAAAACATGTGCAGCAAAATAAATCATGATTAGATGCTTTGTAAAAATAAAAAAAAAATAAAAAAACGACCCAAAGCTGAATCTCATCATGAACATCAATCATCGAATGCCAATCATCCATTACAAATTCACAAGCATGTGCACACACACACACACACACACACACACACACACACTGGCCCAGATTAATCTCTGTCTCACTGTTATCTCTTCTCGCTTATCCATGTTTCCCCTTCACATATTTCTGAGTCCTGGGAAGAGGACGTCCTCTCCACCTCGCTCCCGGGAGGGAACACAGGACACATTCCGGTTGCAGTTCCCTCGTTCGCCGGCGCTCCCTCGCTCCTCTCAGGTCCGCTGGCACATGTGCAGTCTGGACCTGGAGTAAGACGTGGCGTCCTTCCACACTTTGCACGCCAGGCCTTTGGCGCAGTCGCAGCGCTGAAAGATCTCCAAGTTGTGCGAGCCTTTCTTGCGTTGTTTGGTGCACACTTCGCCTTGGCGCAGCACCGGCTTGCAGATCTTGGTCCAGAAGTGGCGGGCGCAGCAGTAACCCTCTGAACAGTCTGAGGAACGCAGACACGGGTCGCCCTCGTGACCTGCGCACAAACCAGTTACATGTTGTTATTTTTATTCATGCTATACTGAATCATTGAAACAACCTGGTGAAAATGTTACAGTGGGAATGGAAGACTTGGTTAGGTTTTATTTTGAACTTTATTTTATTAATGAGACTACATCATATGAAAAAGGTGACAAGGGTTTCCAATTGGTAGGGTACACTCTTTTCAACCTTCTAAATTTTTTAGAAGCTTATGCTTGATCTTTTTGGACGACTCGTTGTTCTAGACTTTTTTTAAGAGCTCCTGCTTCAACCAACAACCCTGTGCTGTTAGGATCTACTAGATGGAAACATCTTAGACTCTGGAAAAGCTAACGACTTCATGCGTTAGAGTTTCTAACGAGTTCTTATTTATATATTTATCTATTTAAGGCCTTTAAAACTCAGAGAGTACTCTGACATTTTCTTGTGGTCAACTGGAATACAATGGTTCTAGATTTTCTAGAAAGCTTCTACTTAAACCAACAACCCTAAGTCCAACATAGAACATTTGCAAACCACAGAATCCTTCAAGGTACTAGGTGCAACTTTTTCTCCAAAACTTGGCAAAGCAAGCGTAAAGAAATTAAATGACTTACTTCTTTGCAAATTGATTTTGCAAATCTTTGCAAATCTCTTAGACAAGGATATTTACTACTATACAGGTTCTTCATACACCTTTGCAACACAAAAACCTGTTATGGTTCTATATTAAAGTGTCCTTTGGATAATGTAGAGGAATGTTAGATAGTTTGTTCCTTCCTAATGGTTCTTCGCGGGTTCTTTGGACGGTTAATGGTTTTCTTTCTACCTTCAGTTCCATGAACTCAAAAACTAAATTCCGAACCATGAAACCTCAAACCAGGGACTGAAAGATTCCTCAGGGTGCTGGGTACAACCCTTTTCCTACGCTCATAGGAAATATAATATACAGGAACTCAATGATATGACTTTTAATGCTTTACTTACTTGTACTTACTAGGTCGGTGCAAAGTTAATGGATAATTTAATATAGAATTTTTATGGAGCTTGATTATGGAGTTATGTAGATCCTGTCTAGAAACAAGAACCATTATCCATCTGAAGAACCCCTGAAAAACCATCTCTCAAGAGTGTAGGTAATGGTACCATTGAATTTACCTTAGTAAACCTTTCTATATTCATTAAAATTGGAACATAATGGTTTCTTATAAATGGAAAGACTCTATGTAGAACCTGTGCGGGAAGATCCTGATTTTCTAGGAAAGTGGTAAAAGCAGTAAAATAGAGTGGAAAATTAGTACATGCTAAAGAGGCTGGGTCCTAAAGCTTGGAAAATTGTGTCTTTAAGAGGCAACGCTGCACCCTTGAGCGAATACGGTTTGAACTTTACATGAATTTTGGATGGTTTGAACTTCAGGGAAAAGACATTACATATTCCATGGATAATAAAGTTCAACATGTGGATTACACGCCGCACCACAAACACATGGACTTATTACATTATCCAAACTGAATTATGCTATTATTTGTGAAGCCTGCAGGTATCGTCCACCCCCTGTTCTTGCTGTAATAACCTCACTGTAAGCAATCAAGCAATTCTGCTGAGGAAGTACTGCGAATCCAAATTGTCCAGAGGGAACGGAGGGAAAATGAGACCATTACATTGTTTTGGCGTAGTCTTACAGGAGTTTAAACACATCCAGAGCTCTGGTTGTTACACTGCATTTAACATTGTTTTGGAGGGTCTGAATATAAAGAAAGAGAGAGAGAGAGAGAGAGAGAGAGAGATACGGGGCCTCAAAGAGTCGCAGCAAACGACTTCCTAATTTATTAATCAGCTCGACCCGGCTGCTTGTCAGGTGACTTTGATTACTCTTACAGTGGGATAATTAGCATAGCAAACATTTATATATATATATATTACTGTGTCATGTGAGATTTCTGTGTAGTGTCGTTTCCTGCTGATTCAACACGCAACCCGAATGGCATCGCCGCCCGAAACAAAACCACAGAGTGTCGAGCATTTTGTTGTTGTTGTTGTTGTTTTATTTGTTTTTAGCAGAACCGTATGTCAACCACGTCCCGCAAAAAAAAGGTTTATATCAATACAATTCTCTAGACTCATAAAGCATTTCATTCTGCAATAAAGCTGAGTAGTTAATCACTTTAACCATAAACAGTATTGAGAGTATTTCAGGTTTAGGACTCTTTCAGCAGATATTTATACCTGACTCAAACTCGCACGATAGAGTTAAATGTCCAGACATTTGTGACTTTACATTTACGCTGAGCTGCACACCGCTAATTGCTAAATGCATGCCGTTATATTTGTCCGTTTGTCCCGGCTACCCGAAAGCAGAGCACTAGAAAGATGAGTTGTGCGCTGTGGCGAGGTGCACGCTTCCAGCTGTGCTGAATGATCAGGGTTCGCTTCATTTACCAGCAACAGACAATTATGTTTGTTTTCAATGTCTGGCGCTCCCTTTTCACAAACACAATCAATGGCACGAGCTGAGGTCACACATGACAACTGCACAGAAATATGCAGAACTCTCCAAACTGGTTTCAGAAGCCCACAGACATGAAAACATCAACAAAAAAGAAAAAAAAAGTATTTGATGTGAATTCCCCTACCTTTAAGGGAGACCTTGGTCTGGACTTTCCCGCTCTTCTTCCAGCCCTTGTCTTTGCTCAGCTTTTTCTGCTCCTTTAAATCTGAGAGGTGATGGGTCTTGAGATTCTCAGGGAACGCGACGCAGATCGCTAAAGACGGGAAGAAGAACGTGGCATCAGTGTGACTGGCATCGTGTAAATATTCAGTAGGAGCTGTCTAGAAATATTGCTTATGGGTTTCCTGGATATTTATGTGACATACTCTTAATGACATCATCATACAAAAGCTTTAAAACCGTAAAATGTATTCCTGCAGTAAATTAAATATACTGTACGCATTAATTGTTAAAACAAAAAGTGTCACATTTTGCAAAAGAAAGATTTCGATATAATTTAGACTGACATCAAAGACATGCTGACAACTGAATATAATCCGTGCTGACGGAATGGTATTCTTAGCATGTGGTGTGGCTCTACAGTACCACCGCCTAACACTCGGTTCACAATAACAAATGTCTACGTGACAGTTTGTGTCAACAACAGACATATGCAAATTGGACATGACATGTCAAGCCGACAAATTCAAACAACTCACTTAAATAACTGTACAGACCAATTCTACCTTGAATATCTCGAATACACATTAAATAACATTTATTTAATATACCTTGTTAAGTTAAGATAAACCAAATAATAATTTTAACCCTTAATTAAAAGAAAAAAGTAACACATTTGGTAACGTCTGTGCCAGTAATTAAGAGTACTTCAAGAAAAAAAGAAATGGTAGAAAATAAATATTTTTGTTTCTATCTATCTATCTATCTATCTATCTATCTATCTATCTACAGTATATACTTTATAGAAGAATTATTACCTTAAATGGGTAACTTCACTGACCGTTACTTGCAACATAAAAATTTCAATAATGAAAAATTTTGAAAAGAAGGAAAAAAAGAATCACACAAAAAAGTTTTATATAACTTATATAAAAGTATATATAACTTTATATATAGTATAACGTTTCCACCTATATCAATGAGTGCCCTATAAAGGGTTAAAACCAATAAATCTATCTAAACTTTTTTAGACAGTTTTAATTTTCTTATTCTATTCCCAGATCATATTGCTTTAAAAAAAAATGTATTTTTTTTTTTTTTATAAAACTCTACCAACAGAAAAGGGTTATTTCAAGCTTTAAAAAAAGTCTGGAAAAGTTTAACAATCTTATATTTGGTTTATCGGAACAGTAAATTAAATCCTTGACTATATTTAAGATATTTTGACTTTGATACAATGTCATCCTGTTTTGTATGTCACCTCTCATTAAATGTGAATATGGATCATGGACATGCAGACGGCCGGCTAAAGTCCCCTTAGCAGCTGTCCATTTGCCCTCTTTAACTGAGACGCCCTTTTTGTTTGGCAAACTTAACAAGAAAGTGTCAGTGTGCCCTTTTTTAAGGTTACTGGAATGTACTATTAAACTACCGGCTCATATTACTGTTATGGACATTATGAAGGAACGTAAACCTTTACTGTAGAATCAAATATTTAGAAAATAGTAGCACAGATCATCGAGTATGTTGATAGTACAGCTAGCTAGTTTTGCTAATCTGCCAATGAAGCTACCATAAAGCCAAGCATGTAACACTTTAAAAAGGAAAAGAATTGTCTGATTTGTTTTATGTTTAAGCTAGTTAGCGTGAGATGTTATACCTAGCTACTAAAAGTTCTTATTGGAACAGAAAAAAATATCAACATTGCGACAACATTAACAAGAATTGAACTTGTCACTTTTGTGAAAAACGAATGAGCCAAAGATACAATGATTGAGCTGAATTATTTTTTTTCTTCATTTTGTTCATTCTTTGATTTTTGGTTTCATGTCCAAAATTTTTTTTTTTTTAATAAAATAAACAGAACAAATGATACGCTAGTTACTTATGGACACATAATATAAGTGCACAAATATAACTACACCTCGGACTACATTTCTGCACTGCAACATACGATATCTTAGCAAGTGAAAATATATTGAATATATTTAAATTGATCTACAATTTATTAAGGTAAGATTACAACAAAGATTATTAAGCTTATTTCTAGCCAAATGCTAAACGTTTAAGCATTGATAATTTATATATAAATATTAAATATACAGATATAAAGCAAAATATACAGATAATTAATGCTAGTTTTATTTCTTGAACAAGTAAAACTGAAGTACTATCCGCCCGATGCCAAAAGAAAGATTTTTTAGCTAAAACAGTTTGTAATATCTGGCTAGAAATATGCTTAATAATCTTATAATTGTTTCTGGTAAACTTATTTTAAGAAAAAGTTTATATATATATATATATATAAATAATTAAAAACATACACGAGAACCCTGAACATCTTCTGTATGAACTGATGAATCATACGTACAATTGCTGCAGCGGTTCCCAGGGCAGCACATGGTATCTCTGGAGCATCGCTTCTTCCTCCGGCGGCAGGGCGCGCACCGCGATGGAGCATGCTGAGAACTGTGACAATAACTGCTGATCGCACAGTCCGTATCGCTGCTGCACTGTTTCTCACTGCTGTACACCTAGAGACAAAAAGACAAATCAACTCTCACACAACATCTGTAAAGTTCCTCTTCTGGTGATCAGATCTAAAAGACCCTCAGGTGAGCTGCTAAAAGCAACATTTTACATTCATCATACATCATACATTTTAGGAAATTCGTTTATAACTCGCCTTGCTTTAACTTGTTTTATTGTTGAAATGCTAGCTTTTGATTTCAATCAGTTAGACTCAACACACACACACACACACACACATATATGCACACACACAGTTTCCAGAAAGAGGGCTGAGAGACATTACAGCTGTTCTTTGAGATTATACAGAAACCGTATAACAAATTCAAGAAATTAACATTTCACAGACCCAGGATCCACTTATATTCTGAGGCAAAACGGTGTGAAATTTCATACCTGTGTGCGGTCTCTCTAAGCAACGTCAAACCAAATTTTCAGACGTTGCAGTAACATGAAGAAAAACACTTCTAATGCTAACCAGACGTCAATTTTTTCACCTGAGTCAAATCAAGGACACCAGGTCTCCGATCAAACTCGTACTCATTTTCCCGAGGATATTTCAACGCGATTGCTAAATTCGTAAGGAAAAATAATATAGGAGGAGCTAACCAGTTTAATAACTTAATATAGTTTTGTTTTGGTTTTGTCTCACAAATGCTGGCAGCTTTAGAAACGTTTCCAACAAAATACATTTTAAAAACATTACACACTTTTGTTGTCCTTTTTCCCATTTTTCTATTGGCCAGGGTGTGAATAAACCAACCATATTTTCCCCTTTTGTGACATAATATAAGAAGATCCGCCTCCTGGGTTAGTGCATAGACACTGAAACTGCATGTTTGGAGGAGGAGTGAATTAAAGGGCATAATGCATTACCTGAAGGGTATCTTATCGGGGACCTTAACAGAAACACTCTGCGCTGTGTGTTACCTTGTTAAACAGTCAAATATGGGAGTTTTATGCAACCAACCTTTTATGAGAACATTAGATTTCTATTACGAATATATCTGGATGTGGATGTTGTGTCATGTTCAGTGATTCACTCAGGAGGAGTCATGTGGTGTACATTCCCATTTCAGTTTGTTTTATTATTTTTTTATTTGACCAAATGCACGCATGTTACTGTCATGTTCAGAACAAGCCAAAAAAAAATATCGTGTATAAAGATCAATACAAGCGTCTTCATGTGTGTGTGTGTGTGTGTGTGTGTGTGTGATGACCTAGTTGAACTTGTAACTTAATCTCATATCTCATGCTGTCATTTCTTTAAAACCTGATCGATATTAATTTAATTTAAATGTTTCAATATGTTTAGAAATCACACAGATTGAACATTAAAGCTCCGCACAGCAATTAATCGGTACATGCGCTGCGATCTGCATTTAATTTCATTCTAGGCCAATCATGAGTTCATCTGCCAGGAAATCTAAATTCAGTATTGAATTCTCCGCCCAGAGCGGCGACCCTGCGCCTTAATTGCGATCCTCTTTGACATTTGAAAAATGATCCCTAAAGCTAATGCAGATTCGAAACAGCTCGATGTGTTTAAATGTAACTTTAGATTATTGTACTTGTTCTATTGAATTTTGTTGCCTGAAACGTTGGATGTGCTTCTACACTACGTCTAATGCACAGTTGGCATGTTTTATTTCCTGATGGATTCATGTCAGTTTAAATCAAAAAGCTGTTCAAATAAAACAGGGACCATTTGAGTTTATATGTAGATGCAGAGGCGATCAAACTTCATTTACATTGTATAGACAGATGGATATATACGAGGAGTGGTCAAGTCAAAACTCCCTTTATTTCTCTATATAATCTAATATTTCTCTCTATATACACTAATGCACTCATCCCAGTGTTTCACTAGAGCTTGGACACCATCAAGGTATAAAGTTTTTTTAGCACACCGGAGCCGTGATCGGACTGTCTGCCTCACTTCACGTCTGAAACGCCGGCCTCCCAGGAACTCCTTTAACATCCCAAACATGTGTAAATGTCTTGGAGCGAGGTCAGGACTGTACGGGTCATGACAAAAAGCTGCAGTGGGCTCCGAGCCACCTCGGTCTGCTTTAAAGCATTTGCACCGTTCAAATGTTTTACTGCGGCTAAGAGTCTCATCACCGCACTGCGCTTTAAGTCTTCTGTAAATGTCGATCGCTTTTACACCTTCATTCATGAGACGATTCACCACAAGCCCTGCTTTGACTCGAACAGCCCGTGTAGATAAACTATAACAAAAAAACGATTGCTTTACAACTAAGGTTCCGTCTCAAAATGAGCCACACACGAACTTCCAAAAATAATCATTCTGTTGTGAATCATTAATCAGCAAAATGAAGTCATATTTCTGGAGCAAAAACAAACAATAGGAAAATAATTTCTGTGCAAAAGAGACAGTAATGAATTTTGTGGCCCGCAAGCAACTAGCAAGCCTTGACTTGCTGTAAATTACATTCATATGAACTATTATGCTCGTATTATGTCATAATGCCTTACAGTCAACCTACAAGAAACTGAATTTTAATGGAACCCATAATATTCAAGAAACTTCAGAACCTTATGTGACCTTTTGCCAAATATAAAGACAAAAACAGTCACTGTTAAAGAGATTTTTGAAATGGTTAGAGGAGATGTTATTCAGTATTTTTGGAAGGAGTCTCCATTGTCAGCATTTGATCACTTTTAGAGGTAAAGCTGCAACGTTTTATAGGAAGTTACAGCTGTAAGTCTGTCTTAAATTAAAGGTGGTTAAATCTTTGAGGCACTCTGGTATACCCCTGGTACAACCAGACCCCTGGTAGAACTGGGGTCATTTTTTTTCGCCCAGAGTCCTAGTTCCAGTTAGTCAACGCTTCTGGTTCTGGGGAAATAAACTAGTTGAATTTGTACTATATACAGTACATTGCAACTTTGAAAGATATCAACTGGCTTTATCTCAGACTCCAGGAGCTTCAGGTGAACCTTGGAATGCATGGAACGAGGGTTGTGGAATTTGGCGCTGATTACATTGTACTCGCCTTCAGGGTGAGAAACTTCACACTCAGTGTGAAGAGCAGGAACATTTATAACGACCAAGACCTGGTATGATGCACTTATAGGCTAAGACTTGCAAAAAAAACACGAACTGTCCCTTTAACGTCTAGACACAGAGGGAAAAGTGAGACTTGTACGAGAAAGACTAATTAACATAAGTGGTAACAGAAACATACTTACTTTATGGACAGCCTTCAACATTAAAAGTAATGACAAATCTCATTTTAAAACTAAATCTAAAAACATTTTTAAGCATAATGAGGTTTTATCTAATATATATATATTTTTTTTTAAAAATCAAGTTGGCAAACTCTGATACAAAAGAACTTAAAAACTTGAGAAGATGCTTTTATAGGAAAGCGACCAAATGATCTTAACACATTTTATGAAACCCATATTTAACCAGGAAATGTTTAGGAACGTTGATCATGGATGGGTGTAAAAGGATGGCTGCTACCAGAATGACTAAAATGCCGCCGCATGCCAGTGCACCTCGCACCTCTTCCTGAACTTCCTCCTCTTTGACTCAACATCAATAAGTCCAATTTTCATTTTCATAACTACATACATTGTAATAAGTTTTACTGTACTTACCAAAGCTCAGTAATAACCTTTAACCTATAACTTCAACTTTAATATAAGCTTTCTCATTTAAAGACCCCAAAAAAACAGAAGGTGGTATTTATTAGTCTTAAAGCATATTGTTCAGTTACGACTACAACACTACCAGGAACGGTAGGTAACTATGAGAATAAAGACGGTCAGGCTGGAGTTTCTGCACTGAGATTTAGTAAATACGGAGGTGATGAGCTTATACACAGTGTATAATACATCTGTTGAGAAGCTTGAATTCTGAAATTTAAACCTTTTCAATATTTTTCCTAATCTTTTTCCACAAATCTTTCACTTTTTAGTGACAATTTGATATCAGTGTCTTGTTTTACTTCTCCAACGCGGATCCTCGGCAACCACTGAGCTTTTGGCTTTACAGATTTGAGCTGTCTTTCAGCGCAGTCTAAATCATCATCTCTAAGCAGTACTGATGACTAAATCGTTCCATAATACGCTCCCGAGAAAGGTTAGTAAATAAAGTCATATAATTGAGATCACTTCTGAAAGCTGAAAGCCCAGAGCTTGGGTTTTGGTTGAAAGTCTAAACGTGTAATTGTGAAAGGGTTTGCTGTTTCACACGTGAGGTTTGTGAACTCCCGGGCCTCTCGGCCTCTCCGGATCTGACCTTGAGGAATCAGAACGGACACCCGACACCATGAATGGTGTTCATGAGCTGAGAGAGGTTTCCCGGAGTAAAATAAACGATGTCATCGAGCAAACAAACACTATCCAGCCTCAAAGGCCATGAGGACCAGATCACAGAGGCGGCCTGCACTTTCTCTCGCTGTTTGAAGCCCAAGTTTAAGGTTAATCCCTCCACCACAAAACATGTGTGCACTAACCCCTAAAGGGCCACTTTTAAACGTGAGCCTGTCACTCATTTAACACGATTTACATAAACACCGGGCAGCCTATGAGAAACGGCGGCGTAACGCGAGCGAGGAAATGAACATTTTTAATGAGCGTGGATAATTGGATTCTCAACCTCACAAGCTCTGGAGATCATAAAGACGGCGAGGTGCTTTAAACCAGGTGGGAGCGGTCGTGGCGTCTCGCCGGCTCGCAGGAGAGCGAGTGAGGTGTGATTAGCCCATCTAGCGCTAACGAGCCGTCACACCTCGGGCTGGTTTAGTTCACTCTCTCAGCTCGTTAGAATCACTAAACAGCCACTTAACCCTAGAGGGGGCAGCAGAGACCTGTTTCCTCTCTTCTCTTTACAAGCCAGATCCAAACAATCTGGTCCCCGCTCTCGTTAACAGAACCACCGTGTCAAATTAAATAAGGGGACTGGATACCAAAAAGAAAAAAAAAGAAAAAAAAAAAAAGAGGAAACTCAGCTGCTGATGAGAAACAGGTCTTATATCCATGCAGGGTTGAACCTGAATCCATATCCCTGGTGCATTCAAAGTTAAAGGGGTGAAGCATGCCATGTCTATGCCAGTTCCTTTCTTTTTGGCAAAAGCACAAATAAAACAATCTGCCCACCCACGTAACGTTTCTCAAAATTCCCACCGGGGGTTTCTTTTAACCGAAACACTCTGTGACTTCCGATGTTTCAACTGATGCTTTCATGATTTATGAGTCTTTGGGGAAGGAAAATGGGAAAACCAGATCCTATTATTATTTATATCGAGGAAATCTTTATCAACAGAGTGCCAAAAAGTGCGCTTACATGCTCCTGGCCCAGTCCGCTAATGTGACAGAAACACAAACTTCTCTTTTTGGCATCGCTGCGCAACCCTGGGTGGCCCGTTTCCCTTACACGTCTAATTCGCAGTGTATTAGCGTAAACAAGTGGGACTTATTTATTGCAAGCTTATGTTTAGATCCACCACTTATCCTTTAATGATAGAGATCTGGACCCCTCGAGGGGATGAGCAGCTTTCTAAAGACGAGACATTTATCAGGAAGCCTAGCAAAACCACCGAGATGGTGAATTTCCTCTTAGAACTCGTCCAACACTCCACTGAGTCACCTTCTGTCCAGAGGGCGATAAAAGCCGCGATCAGCACCTCATCTGTCATAAATTGTAGGTCTTGCATGAAGTTCCAAAGTTGCAGGATTTAGGCCAGCTTTCCATCAGTCTAACACTTCTGACTCCTAATCTTAATAAGGTTCAGTACATCACACCGGGGTGAGAGAGAAAAGCTGCAGAATAAATCCCTGCTGCTGTTTAGCTGAACCTTCCTCCGGTTTCGGTTTATATATATATATATATATATATATATATAAATACGCCTCAAGGCTTCAACCGTCGAGCTGGTGCAAACCACAGGCCACACTTTCCTTCGCCAACGCCGACGCTGTTATCTTTTATTTACCCAGGTCATAAACAAGCACTTTAGACGGGCTGAGAGGGTCAGCGGAACGGGTCAGCGCCTCAAGCACTGAAAAAATAAGAGTATCCACATGAATCGATGCATCCATCCTGCTTTACATAAGGCACCAGCTCCACTGCTGATCATCTTCACTCGCCTGACTAGCATGGCGTTTCCGTTCTGCAACAAGGAGTCGCTCTCTGTGTATATCGCCGTGCCAAACAGATCATCCGTACGGATCAGTGCTATCGACCGTAAGGCTCGGAGGAGATCTGGAAATCTAAACAGCGCCACACACAGCGAGTAAGACAGAGACCTTAGTTTATCAGTGCCAGAGCTGCATTTTTTATTTTGCTGTCCCAAGATGCATTTACCAACAGTGCTTGTTTTTCTTCCTTTGATGTGACAGCGCAGCATGATTTATGACGTGACACTGAGCTGACCTCAGTCTAATTTTCATGCCATGTTTCAGAACTTGTTGCTCGATAATTAATGTAATGTTCTCAGTTTTTAACAGGGAGTCTATAGCGTTGATTTTTAGAAATGATTAATTTCAGCATCTTCAAGCAAGAAACATGATGTCAGGGAGTTTGCTGCACACATAAGTCATGATCAGCTCCCTGGTGTATGTAAGTGCTTTAAGGGAGTCTGGAGGGGGGTTTCTTTTTTTTTCCACATCTACTAAACTTGCAAAGAATATTAGAGCAAAAAATATAAATCCAATCTGTGCTTGATTTGAGATAATAAATAAAAAAAAAAAACATTAAACCTTGTTTATAAGGCTGTTGTAAGTCTTGGTGAATCGGGATGCCACGTGTTATGTTTTCACATTGACGTACGCCCAGTTCAGGCTCCAACACTGTATTCGCTGATGATTGTTTTTCGCAATACAATATATGTGCATGTGAGACATTTCCCTTACGATAATTATCATCGTTCTCATAAATCAACAAAAATTATGTTTTCATAAATCGCCAAATTCTCATAAATCGACAAAAACTATGTTTTCATAAATCGACAAAACTTTTTTCATAAATCAAGTTCTCTATTTATAAAGTCCTTAAGGTTTAGCAGCAATGATGGTTATAATAATTTAATAAATTATCATACCTTACAAACTTTCAAACCCCCATTTCAGTCATTCCTCTTATGACGTAATATTACATTTTGCATAGTTTTTCATGGAAATTATGAAAATTGATCGCTCAGCGCTCCTTTAGTGCGTCGCTGACAGCATTGAGGACAGCTAAAACAACTTTTCTTTGTCTAGAGCTACATAAAGAAATAAACACATCAGTCCGGTAATATATAAATGTTTCTCATGGGACTGTGGCTGAGAGGAGAGAGAGCAGAAACCGCCCGTCTAATTCACACATATACACAGTAAACACTTTTGAAGTTTGTTTCCTCATTAAACATTTACACAAGCACCAAATCTACACAGCGAATTCAAGAAATTACGTTTTAAAAATGTCCTATTTTTATTGTTGAACAAATTTCTGTACTTCCTATGAAACAGCTTTTTCGATTCATGACATGCTTCGATTTGATCGGATTCTACTACAGTGAGGATGTGTTGTTTTTATTTTATGTAAGATGTCACTGTTCCTCTGTATCTCACTCTGGATAAGCGCGTCTGATAAATGTTGTGATTGCAGACTGGAAAATAAAATACGGAACCTTATTACAGTAGTAATGATAACAGTTCAGTAGAACATACACTTTTTAATATTCCGCTTGTTTTAATTATATTATATTAATGGTTGCCAGAACGGAATAAAGAGAAAATGTAATATTTAGCAAAAATGACAATAAAATTAATGGAAAAATAAATTTGGCCACACAGTTCGAGATCTGCAATCTGCTAATTATTTATTTATTTAAAAAATCTTTTTGTTCCAATCTCCTATTTCTATGGTATCAGTAAACTCTACTTTTTCCACACTTTCCAGAAAAACATAATCTGTAAATCTAAGGCGATCTTCATGTTACCTATGATGCATAATGGCATGCGCAAGGTGCGCACAGGACTTCATTAATTGCATTATTGTAGTTTAAATCTGACCCAGTGCATGACTGTAATCAGTATCATAATCAGTAGAATCGAGAAATTAGCCTTCCTCCTTGGATCTCTCTTTTCACTTCAATTTATTATTTTGAGGTTTACACTACATGCATCTTTGAAGACACATCAGATGTACCCTTAGTACCGCAAAAGTGAGTGACAAAGAAGGGTACATTTAGTGTATAAATATATATATATATATATATATATAGAGAGAGAGAGAGAGAGAGCTCGGCTGTAATTTATCGTGTTTAACTCACACATTTAACACCTCATACATTTCTATTTCAATTCTATTTTATTAGCAACCTTGTACATGGTAAAGTACATTGAAATTTTTTCAACTTAAAGTTTTCTATATTGGTATAATTAATTTTTTTTTCATATTCTTATTTCTCTATTTGAATATTTTATATATATATATATCTTATATATATTTCATTTTTGTCATTGTACTCGCTAGTGCAATTCATTCTCACAGAGAGCCCATTGTTTTAAGGTCATGTCATGTCTTAACGTTTATTTATTTGAATTTATATATATATTTTTCTTTTCTTTCCTTTCCCCCCCCATTAAATTGTGCCTTGCTCCTGCCCACAGTGTAAGTGCATGTATTTTTATTTATTTATTTATTTATTTTTTAAGTAACCCTTTAAGGGCTCCCTTTGGCTCATATACATTCTGTCTTCATTGCACTGTGGTCATGTCTTTCATTCATTTCATTCTCTCTTTTATTAATATTTCAACTTGCTGGTGCACCTTAAGTACAGTTTGGTTCCCATCTGTATATACAATCATCATGCTCATATACTGTTTATGTATTGTATATTATTTGACACCATTTTTAACTCATTAATGCACCTCAATTGCAAACAGTGTTTTTAACTTTACAGTACCTTTTCCTCTTGCTTGTTGTATAAACTGTGAACTAGTTGCTGTTACGATTAATAAAGTCCCCAGTCTGTCTATCTATCTATCTATCTATCTATCTATCTATCTATCTATTAATTAATTAATGACCTCCCCACCTGCCCCTGCAGTGTTAATTACTCAGACACCTGTCCTGTCCTGTCCTGTCCTGTCCTACCTGCACGGGGACGTTGGTCTTCTTCTGCGGTGCGTGGTGCGCGTGAGGCGCGCTGCTGCCCGGGCGCGCGGACGCGGCGGAGGACGCGGAGGAGGAAGAGGAGGAGGAGGAGGCGGTGGGCTCCTCGCCGAGCGGCGCCGCTTTGATGGAGTTGTTGTTGTTGTTGTGGCCGGTCGCTCCGACTCCCGCGTGACTCAACAACAGCGCGAGCAGGCAGCACGAGCTCCGCGTCAGCGCGAGCATCCTCCTGTACTGTGCGGGGAATTAAAGGGCTGCGGGGGGTCAATTACACGCGCATAACAAAAAAAAATATATATATATATATAAATAAAACACAAATCCGTGCAGTGAGTAAAATGTCCGAACAACAAGCGACCGTGGGAGGGAAGAGAGAGAGAGAGAAGTGTGTGTGTGTGTGTGTGTGATTTAAATCAAACGGTTTAGGCGGTGAGCACAGTGTATATATACTCTCTCTCTCTCTCTCTCTCTCTCTCTCTCTGTGTGTCGGTTAATCCGTGCGGGAGTCCCGGTCCACACCGTCGCGCCTCTCTGATGGAGCCTGTGCGCTTTTATAGCCCTCTGTCCCTCCGCCCCCTCCGGTACAGCACTGATGCAGGAGGAGGATGTGCATGACACACACACACACACACACACACGCACGTGCATGTGAAGTGCATGTACTGATTGGAGCTCGTGCATCATCATCATCATCATCATCATTATACAAATATCTCACGCATGGTTCAATTCAGTTTTATTTGTCTACACTCTGCCAAAACACGGTATGGGTGTTAAAAAGTGTCTGACCTGTAGGTGAAAAAGTGAATTTTCAGACAGGATCATATAACAGCATTTTATTCATAATAATTAATGCTTATTATCTCCTGATCTATCCTTCGTTTTCTGTAAATATGCATATTTATTAAACATGTGCATTTTCATCAGATACAAAAGAAACACATTTGCTGAATACAGTGTCATGCCCTTTTATGTTGTAGTGTCCATAACTTCTTTGAATTCAAATCCTTCAATGATCTTAACTGTCATTCAGATGAAATTTGGCCGATTTATATTTCATAAACCTGAAAAAGTGTATTTTTCTCAAATGCAAAATTGTGCAAAACATGAATTTGACATGGTTATGGAAACTACAGAACTACGGGGGGGGGGGGGGGGGGGGTAATTTAAAAATGG
>JAQMYI010000039.1:373488-388047 GCA_030014275.1 Clariallabes melas
TCTACCAATGTAAATGTTCATGAAAATAAAGAAAACACATTGACAGATAGATGAGAAGGTGTGTCCAAACTTTTGGCCTGTACTGTAACTATATCTAAATTTAAAGTGGGCTGAAGTGGGCTTTGACTAAACCCAACATTTAACCTTAAACTTAATATAAACCTTACCACTATACTGCTGGAAATACTTATAATGGTTATTTATAGTGGTTATAATGTAGAGGTAGAAACACCAGCTTTGAAAGCATGGTGTGTGAGTTCCTCAACTGGTTCCTCAAACAGTTCCTCAACCTCCGCTACATCACTCGGATGATTAGGACAGTGATATATTTTATGTGTAGTATGTTCTAACAAAGTTACTCATGTTTCCCAAAATTAATACCTAAATTCAAATATATGATTCCAGTTTTCTGGCGGGATTCAAGTCTCGAATAGACCTGAATCCTGCTAGAATAGAATAAGAATAAGAGCGCCACTTGTTGGAATGTGTTTACTACAGATTATCGTTCATTCAGAATAATGTATTCATATTCAATTACATCCCAACTGTAAAGTTTTGTATTGAAATTCTCTTACAGGCTGCAAAGACTTTACATTCGCGCACATTTCTTCACATTTCAAGTTGACCTTCACCACTTACCCGCCCCCCAAAAAACTCTACATGCATCTCAACTTGTTCAGCATTATAATACGTCTTGCTCTGACCGCCTGCTTGATTTATGCTTAATTTCTCTTTTACTGTAATGATAAATGCGATTTCCACATAATAACTCCCCTGAACCCACCATGTTGTCGGTGATAAAGCATGATAACGCATCCCCTGTGGTATGTTAATGGCATGTTTAAAATGTAACAGCATGCCATGCAGGGAAGTACAAGTGTATTTTTGTTGTTGTTGTTGTTCTGGGGGTTCATCATTTTAAATTGTTGATCGAGTTTGACAGTCATGGGATTTTAATAGGAGACAGGCCTTGAAGACGGATGAAGTTTTTAGTAAATGAATGTTCACACATCAGCGTTCATATCCATTTCACTACATTGTGCCTCTCCAGATGTTTGTACTTGAACTATGCCTCACATTTATTAAACACTTGGCCTTGGTATCTGGTCACTGACTTTGTTTTATCTCCTCAGGAATGGAGAAGAGCATCAGTGGTTTTGTTTGCAATCTCTCACGCTGCTACTCTCTACTTGATGACAAGTCACAGTTTAAACTATTCCAGTTGTGCTACAGTCAACCTCCAAGGGATTAAAACCACAAACAGGCTCTGGTCTTGATTCCTAGGAAATAAAATTAGTCTTCAAGAGCGCTTTGGATGGCTAAGTGATCTTTGCTTCTTAAAGAGGTTCTTCTTGGTACCTCATTACCATACTCTGTTTGAGGTTGTTGGGGCTCCACATGGAAACTTCATGACTTCCCTGAGATGGACCACCTTATATTAAGAGCGTTCCTTGAAAATTCCTCATATGCCATGGGTTCTATGAGTGAACAGTATTGTCAGGAGTTTGCCATGATCTCCCCGTGTCTGCCTGGATTTCCTCTGGTTTCCTCATGAAAACATGCTAGAAGGTTGATTGCCTGCTATAAGTTACCCCTTGGTATCTCATCCAGGGTGTATTCCTGCCTCATGCCTAGTGTTATAACCTGATATAGCTTGATTTATATTATATTAGGTTTGCTTTAAACGGACCTTGGAACAATGAACGAATGTCACATTTTACGTACATCATGCACAGAGCCAGATGGGAAAGTGTTCACACCAGGATGGAATGTGGGAAGCAGGCGAGCCGGTATAAGACGTGTGGTGCTCTGGCCCGTGTTTTGCTTTCAATCTCTCGATACAGGCTGTGGCATGCACTTAACATCTACCTAAACATTATTTCAGACCAAGTGCACCCTTGCATGGCAATAGCATTACCTCATGGCAGTGGGTTTTGCAGCAGGATAATGTGCTCTGCCACAAAGCATACATAGTCTAGTAATGGTTTTAAGAACAAGACCAAGAGCACAAACTGAGGATTTGGCTTCCAAAATCTTCAATCATATTGAGTATCTGTGTGATGTGATGTGCTGGTCCGAGCTACAGTACAGCGGCTCCACTTCAGCCGCCGAGCAACAATACCATACGGTCATGTTCAAAGATTAGTACCCCCTCTTTTATATGTTTTAAGCATCATAAAACTTTTTTGCTGTGACATTTACAAAAATGAAGCCAAAAAGAAAAGAAAAGAAAAAAAGTGGGTAATACTAAGTAACCCCTGATTTAATATCTTGCAGATTCACCTTTAGCAGCAATAATTGAAGTAACCATTTCCTGTATCACCTTATCAGGAGGAATTTTGATCCATTATTATTTACAACATTGCTTCAGGTCTTTGAGGTTTTTGGGAATTTACTTATTCACAGCTCTCTTAAGTTCCCACTACAGCATTTCAGTTGAGGTTGAGGTCTGGACTTCCACAACCTTGATTCAGTTATTCTGATGTAGAGTTACTGATGTGCTTCAGATCATTGTCCTGTTGTAAGACCCAATTTAGACCAAACTTTAGCTGTGGGACAGATGGCCTCATATTTGCCTCTAGAATACTCGGGTATACAGAGGAGGAGCTCAT
This sequence comes from Clariallabes melas, assembly GCA_030014275.1. NCBI lineage: Eukaryota > Metazoa > Chordata > Actinopteri > Siluriformes > Clariidae > Clariallabes > Clariallabes melas. Next base: position 376,101 of record JAQMYI010000039.1, read on the forward strand.
GGTCGCCTCAGTGACTGTAAGGTGCCCAGGCTGCAAAATCATGTCCGAATCATCACCCGTCCACCGCCGTGCCTGACCGTGGCATTTTTGCTGAAATGCTGTTTTTTTTTTTTTCCCCAAACAACTACACTGTGCAGAGAACATTGTTCCAGAAGCCATGTGGTTTAAAAGCATGACTGAAGGTGTTTCTCCTGGCGCTCTTCCAATTAAACCGTACTTGTTCAGGCTTCTTTGAATTGTGATGTCATGGACATGAACATTTAACATTTAACATGCTCAGTGAGGCCGGTGAGGTCTGAGATGTAGCTCCAGTGTTTTAGTTTCCCTGAGCATTGCACAGTCTGACCTTGGGGTAAATGTGCTGGGATGTCTATTTCTGGGAAGACTGGAAACTGTCTTGAATGCTTTTCACTTGTCTTAATTGTTGTCTTAAGAGATAGAATGTTAAGTTCCATAAAGTTTGGAAATGGTTTTATAACTCTTTACAGATTGATGTGCAGTAACAGTTGCTTCTTAAAGACCATTGCTTATGTCTTTTTCCTCTTGGCATTGTGTTAACACACACCTGAAACCTGCAAACTAACAAATCGTCTGCTTTTATGGAGGCCTGCACACCTGCTGATGATCAATTAATCAATTAATCAATTAAAGGGCTGATGATTAGCAGCACCTGGTTGCAACTTAAACCCTCTTAAATCCTGTAGAAGAAGTAAAAGTGTATTTAGTATTACCCACATGATTTTTTATTTTTATTTTTGGCTTCATTCTTGTTAAATCAATAAAGCCACAGTGAAAATAGTTACATGTTGTTGTTGTTGTTTGTCTGAGGTTATATTTGCCTGTTACTGAGAACTTAGGTTCAGATCATTTTTATTCATAAGTACACACAGAAATACAACTGAGGGTACTAACTTTTACACATGACTGTAACTTAACCAGAGAAATTTACCTTTACAGCATTTGGCTGACAAACTTATCCAGAGTGACTTGATATATTTTCAATCTATACAAACAGCAGCAGCAGCAGCAGCAGGTTGGCAGAGTTGAGATTTGAACTCAGAACCTTTCAATCAGAAGTGCAGTGTTCTATGGTTTGAACTATTACTACTTAGCAGTTAAGTAACTTAATAATCTAAACTGTCTTTTAATACACATGGTAGGTTAACCACAACCGTAGGCCATCTAAATAACTTGGGACAATTTGCAGTCAGCCAACACCACAAAGAAGTCGCTTTCAGATCCCGGGATCCAAATCAAGCCATTGTATGAACATGATGTTATAAAAATAGAAATGATGGAGGTTAATTCAAAGCCACAGTAAGGACTGTGATGAATAGCTGCAAACTGAATGTGCTGGAAGTTGAATATTCAAAAGAGTCTTAAACTTTCCTTATAGCCTATAATTTGGGTTAACCAAGCAGATTCTTCATAGTATAAATGATGTTTATATGAAACCTTCAGCCTTTTTTTTTTTTTTTTTTTTAAATTGGCAATTTTTGTCATTTTCAGTGAACCCAAAACATACACCATTTACCTTGACAGAAAGCATGGGTGCTGCGTTAGCACATCTTTTAAGAAACTTGAACGTGGGCCAGGATAAAATGTTAGATTTGGCGCTGCGAGTGTCAGTTAATATTGTAGAGCTCAAAACATTTGAGCAAATGTCGATTGGTGCAGAATGAAGAGATAGAAGTTCCAGTATTCACAGTGCAGAGTTCCTACACTAAATATGTAAAGGCATGGCAGGTCACATCAGCCGCTCTGCCAGGATTTAAATACCTTCATAAAAATCTAATAATAGTAAATTAATTAACATGATTTTATTAATTCTTAATCACTATTCTTATATGAGTCAGGGGTTGTCAATGCACACGTTTTATTAATGTTTTGATCATTATTAATTCATCATTATGACAGCATGAAATTTTCTCCAGGATCAATAATCAATCAATCAATCAATCAATCTATCTATCTATCTATCTATCTATCTATCTATCTATCTATCTATCTATCATTAGTTAATAAGAGTAACCATTAGACAGAACATTTCACTTGAGTAAAGCCAAGTCGTTTAAAACCTTTCCTCATCTCGCCGTAAACTCTTTGGCGATCTAACTCAATCCAAGCCCCAGATCAGGTACTCCTTTGTTTAATCCTGGCTAAGCGGTTGCAGCGGTGACATCATTATTTTTATGTGATCACTCACTGTCAAAGCTAGTGTGCCACACTGGATTGAATAGCTACAACACAATGCCCCATTGTCCCCAAAGCTGTGATGTAGACACAGTGGGAAAAGCGCAGGGTGAGAGTCCCGTATATTGATTTCCAGTGTCGGTTTCAGCCACCGTCCCTTTGCCTAGATGAAACCTCAAGACAATGGAGGCACTTCACAGATCAAATGTATAAAGCAGAAAGTGCAAAGAAAAGCAGTTTTAAAGAGAAAAAAAAAAAAAAACACGAAAAACAAAGAGAGATGACCCATCCCAGACAGATGGGTCAGAAGTTCACAGATTGTGTCCGCTGTGATGAGAGGCATTAGCAGATGCCTCAGGCTACATGTTGTTCAGGAATGGAGAAAGACGTCTGAGCTACAGCCAGCTTCTGCAAGGTGCTGACATGCTGTTTAGGTGATAGCTGAATCCAGAAAGACCTCTGGGTATTACTGGATGAACTGGCAATACATTTCATACGTACCACATTTCAGTGCACCGTGGGCATTGCCACAGTGTTTCATGATCTTCTGTAACCAGGTCAGGTATGAGTTTCCTTAGGAATGCTCAGTAAAGCTGGGAATATTTGAGGTTTGAAGGACTGGAAACATATTCCGATCCGCCGTGCAATAACCTATCACACGAGCATCAGTCACACGACTAGACACTTGCGTCTCGATGAGTAAGCATGCATTCATGAGGACCTGAATCTTTTAACAGACACTGAAACAATTATCTAGCCACTCACAGAACTTGGCAAGAGACGCATACAATGGAATCTGACTTTCCTTCACCGTGGATTTGTGTGTGCAGTACATGAGGTGAATAATCGCTTAAAACGTAATAAAAGGAAAAACTAACACACACATGAATCCAAGTAAAAGTGGCGCTGTTTTGAAAGCATCTAAACAAACATCAAAGGCAACTTTTCCAGAAACAGGTTCTGGTTTGACGCAGAATAAATGCTCCATTACAATGTTCTTTGGAAAGTCCATGAAAGTGTGAAGACTGGACTTAATCTTTGTCCAGGAACGCAGCCTTGGAGATTCTGATGTGACTGATAACCAAACGCTTGAAGCGACTGCAGCTACGTATATGTTGCATAACAGACCGATGGAACACCTTCGAAATGATGTAATAATTTGTTCTCGAAATAATTTGTTCTCGAAATGATGTAATAATTTGATCTTACTCAATCCACACAGTCATAATGAAAGTATCGATACCTTAGAGACATCCGAGTCTGTCGCAAGAACGCCGAAACACTTTAGGAATGCGGTATCGCATGTTCCATCTGAAATCCGTGTAAAAAAAAAAAAAAAAAAAGGCAAGAAAGTGGCGCAACGGAGATTACTGCGAAAAATAAAAAACAGCCATGTTTTGACATTTCCATTCCTTTGTTATTGTGACTCCATAAGGTTTGAGGTGTTTCGTTAAACCTTGAAAAATCTAATTTGTCTCCATTCACTCAGAAAGCCGACTTTAAAGGTCTTTCAAACTGCGGAGTGCACAGGCCCAGATATGTTTTCAATTTTGTCACAGATGAGTTGAAACCTAAGCAATTTGTCCGTCAGAACAGTGACGACGAAGATCAGAAGGCTGAATTATTCATGTTTCTAGGGAAACTGTTTCTTTCTTTAAGGTTTAACAGCCATCAGGGTTGATCCAGAGTGCAGTATAAATCATAAGTGGAGAAAACGACCAAATAAATAAATAAATAAATAAATAAATAAATGCATGATGTCATGGCATGGTTACAAAGTTGTCTTATACAGCTCCGGTTTATATTGTCTGCGTTTTTCATTTACAGTGTAAATTACACATCCATTGACCAAAGCTGTTGGAAGCTCAGTCTGGTTCCTGGATGGCATGTGATGGATACAAATTGGCTGTTTTGGTGTGTAACCTCAGTTCATTGAAGAAATAAAAGAGACCACAAATCCCATGCTGCATTTCAGCTGTTCAGTTTGTTGCAGTCAAAGCCAATATGACAGAGCGGTGTGTGACCTTGATCTTTCACAGAGCTGATATTTCACTCTGGGCATTTTTTCAGACACAGGCCAAATATGGTCAAGTAGAGCTTTTAGGCAATGTATTAGTGTCTATATGCAACATTCATTCATTAAGTCATTAATCATTAATAAGAGAAGGGGGGGGGGGGGCTATCCCAGGAGATTTTGGGCATAAGGAGGGGTACACCCTAGACGGTGTGCCAATCCATCACAGGACACACTACACAAGTCACTCTGGATAAGGAAGTCGGTACCTGTAAATGCTGTAAATGTGAATCTGACTCTGGATCCAGCAGGTTTTGAAGAATAAAACATCGTCTATGCTACTTAATCCTGTATACAGGGTCACAGGGAGCCTGGAGCCTATCCCAGGCACAAGGTGGGGTACAATCCATTGCAGGGCACACACAACCACACACTACAGGCAATTTGGGAATGTCTATTAGCCTAATCTCCATGTCTTTAGACAGTGTGAAGAAATCAACCAAATACAGGAGGAACATGCACACTGGCCCGTGGCAGGAATCGAACCTGGACCCTGGAGGTGAGTGGTCACAGTGCTAACCACTAACCCACTCTGCCGCCTTACAGTACACACAGAGTAATTGAACTTTATCTATCCGCTGCTCTGGTGTTCTGTATCACCGCTAACCAACGCCACGTGTCCCAGGGCGCCAATGCAACAATCTCCTTAGGGCCCCCAAAAAAAACAAAAGGTCAACAAGTTGTCAATAAGTTTTGTTTATGAACTGCTGTGTTCGCTTTTTGAATTACACTTTACAGCTGTAATTCCAGTCTGGCTGTAGCATCTTTAGTTTTACCATGTGTTAGCAGTAGAGTTACTGTATATAACAGATGTACAATTTACCTCGCTTTGTGCACTGGTGCGCAGTCATGTTGGAACAGTAAGGTATCATATAAATTATTAACCCTATGGATGTTACGCATATGCATGTGAAGGCAGGCGAGCCAATACCTTTGGCTATATAGTGTAACTCCACCCTACTAAGTCTATTCGTCCTCCAGCCCACTTAAAGCCAAAACATGAACATTTTCACAGCAAAATGAGATAAAAACAATTTTTTTTTTTCTTTCAAGTAATGTTAACATTTGTTCGACTGCTAATTTTGCTTTTACAAAAACCCTCTGCTTCGAACAACCACATAAGCTATAAAAAATAAATCTTAAAGCTGCCACAACTTGGCAGGACATGTGACAAACTGGTACGAACCAGTACTTCCTTGGTTTCCATTCTTATAATTAAATCTATGTCTAAGGTACGGGTTCTCAACCATGCTGGGCCACTTTAAATTCAGGATGGGGTTGCAGGACATTTTGAACAACTGTTCGATCTGAAAACGATTTAATATCAGATTTGCCATAAATCACTAATATTTTATAGGCCATAATTCGCCAGTAATAATTTTAGCCCTTAAAATAGCTTCACTGACTAAAAGAGTAAGATTTCCTGGTCTAAGACTGTGGGTTTTTATAGAATTCTCAACAACACACACTTTTATTTTCTACCTTCAGCACGTCTAAACTATTAACACCTCTGACCTGGTTGCGGGCACGAAAACGAAAAAAGAAAATAACAGTACAAAATGACATGAAAGACAGGCAATCTTAGCACAATTAAAACCATATGCACCCAGAAGGTGCGCTATCACAGAGACGCGCGTTAGCAAGCTAACACACAGGGTTTATATTCACTCTAATGCGATCCATCTGGAGCCGCATCTCGGCTGGTTCTTCACACCGAAGACTGATTAGGTATAAATGGACACAGGTAGTTCTGGAGACTGACACAAACACATTCATGCGGAGATCTCACCCACGATGCTGGAGCTGTATACGCCCGGACTTAGCTCTCATTAATACCAGAACCACAAGCTTCTGGAGGGATAAAAAGCCTAGGCAAGGATTAAAAAAAAAAAAAAAAATTGAAGATATGTGTACTGTAAGACGGACGGATTTGCATAGCAGATGTTTCACTTCACGGAGGTCTGAAAGCATCTTCAGGAGATCGCTTAATTGCAGCGTCAACCCTACCAACAAACAAAGCAGCATTACCCAAACAACAGCTCTGGATCGGAGCGAAGGTTTAGATAACGAATACCACACAGCGGTAGGAGATGTGAAAGTCAGCAAAGGCAGTTTATCTTCGTCCACTTCTTTTCTTCCTTCGGAGGCCTGGTTCTGATGCACGGCCACATTGGTTCCGGTGGTTTGCGTCTCAGACACATAGCGAAAGTCTTGGAAATGTCTCGGATGTCAGGATGACCGCACGTCCCAGCGGGGCTGTTAGAGGGGACGCACGGAGCACAGGGACGATGTTCCTGCTGTGCACTCGCTCTGTCGGGAGGCCTCGGCAGGAATTTCGCCAGCAGAAAGCGAACAAAGTGTCTGTGGTTAAGCAGGGAAGTCCAACAATCCCAGCTTCATAAAAGGCAGAGAAAGACAGAGAGGAGGCAAGAAACACAAAGACAGGGTGAAAATGAGAAAGAAAAAGGCAGAGATTCCCCCCGGGGCTGTGGCATCACTCATTCTCCGAACTTTCTAAAAGTTTTCCACAAATGAAACACTTCATTATAATCTTTGTGGTCAAGAAAAGTTTACCAGAAAGAAAAATCAAAGCAGGTGCAGTACGCTCCAAGCCATGTAACACAAAATTAAAACAGTGAGGGGTGTACTTTTGGATTGTATAGATAACAAAAATGTAGTTTTTTTATTAACATAATTATTCTTTTTTTTTTTAAACAAACTTTCTCCTGCTAGTACTCAGCCTCCGTATGCTCTAGAGTCGCTCTGTTCATGAGCGGTTACCTCCGTCTGTCTGTTTCTAAAAGCAGTCAAGGTAACACAGCACGTAATGCGTATGACAGCCGAACTCAACCGCAGACCAGACGCTGAGTGATCCCGAGCGTCTGGACAGTGCGCCTTTGTTAGCAGAGGCCAGAGCTGTCTGGATGCGCGTCTCTCACCGTCCTGCACTCAACGCTCACTTCTTACACGCGCGCACACTCCACCGAAACAGTGTGCACCGTGGACGGATGTGTGAGCGCTTCACTTTTCCCTAATATATCACGGATTAATGCTAAAAGCTGTTTGTCGGTGCCACATGAAGCGAATTACCAGATTCTATACAAATCATTTTCCTGGAGTTTGCGTTCCATTAAAATGAGCCAAGCTCAGAGTTTTCGGCTGAATCGAATCCCAGATCGACGCTCCCACCGGGAATATAAACATTTTTTAATGTTATTTAAATCCTACTGTATTTCAAATTCTATTGTTTCACATAGACGTACTGATGGAAAAGCCAGAGTGCAGAATTGAAAGTGAGCAACTTTTGAACGCGAGCAGAAACCTTTGGTTTTAGATCTCAGCATGTTTATCCATTTAAACCCCGGGGTTTAACCAGTTGAACCCAACGATTTATAAAAGATGCGAATGATTGTCTTAAAAGGTCTTTCGAGAAAGTAGGAAAGACGTCTTACATGTTGTGGTTATAGACCAGATGTCAAACTAAATATAGCTGAGAAAGGAGGTATATTAAGTGAATAGTGAAAGTCTTTTAATTGGAAAATTTATTCCCAGGATCAGCTGATTCAATCATGTACAGCGGTGGGCAAAAATATTGAGACAAATAGGAAATTCAATGTTTTAATGACATTCTGATTTTTTTAAATAATGATAATCAAGACAATAAGAATAGTATCTGGCTGGGCGTAGAGTCAGAATTAAAAAAAATCTGCAGTACATTCACATTTTTCACACTTGGCAGAAGCTCCTAACCAGAGCGACTTACATTTTTATCTCATTATGATTCAGAAATCATCATTTATCTCATTATAAGGGCCTTGATCAAGGGCCCTAGAGTGGCATTTAGTTGTGATGGGGTTTGAATCTGGGACCTTTTGATCAATAGTCCAATGCCTTAACCACTGAGCTACCTCCGCACCACCTGGTCGATCCGCATCCGGCTGTATATTTGTTCCATCAATTGACTAAAGTAGCTGATTGTAATTAGCACAACTTTTCAGCCAGATAGGCTAATTAGTGACATCACCTGATTTGTTTCCCTGGATGGGATGCTAGTCCATCTTAGGGCACCAGACACACATTCACACCTAGCCATTTAAAATCACCAATTTACCTCCCTGCATGTTTTGAAAGGTAGAGGAACCCAGAGAAACCTCAAACCCAAATTCAGGATCGCAATTGGGACACTGGAGCTGTGAAGCAGCAGAACTTTTCCCTACATCTGGTACCATGTCAAAGACAAGCAAATGTACACTTTAGCATCTTTATTCCCTGGGGTGCACAGCGAGGACACTTTGATTAGGAATTGGAGATTTTAAAAAAAAAAAAAATCGTCAGAGTTTTTACAACTTCCTTTAAAAAAGCAACCAGAGATTAAAAAGTGTCACGTAAATGCACGTCAAGCATGGCCTTGAAATACTTATGTAATCAAACTATAGGTTCATGAGGCGCCACTCGTCATGTACATGTGCTTTATCGAGAGCCTCAGAACAAGATGTGGCTCAGAGTGCGTGAGAAGAGCTGGTGTGCTTTTGAAAAGGCCGACTGCTGGTCCTCAGTATATACAGTATAAGCTTTCAATTATAGAATCTCATTAAAAAAATGAATTATTCATGTCTGATTTTTGACTGTTCCATTTAGAACTGATGTGTAGCGTTCCCCCTCTGTTCCTGTCCTTTAAATCTTATTATATGACTTAAATACAACAACAGACTCGAGAATAAATGCAGGAATTGAAAGAAAAGGTTGAAACCTCAGTCAAAAGCGAATGTCCAATTACTTATAAATGGAAAATATTCTTGGCACATCTTTGATCATTTGAACAACAACAAATCCACAGCGTTGGCACTCGCACGCCTGATCATTAGGCCCTCGCTAAGAGCGGGCAAGTCGAGCACATCTGGAGTCTTGGCGTCGCCATGTGAGAGTGAGAGTGGAATGTGATCATTTTATTGGGGTCTAATCAAGAGTAATTAAACCCCAGAGATATAAGCATGGACTTTGCTTATTCGCTTTGCATAAAAAGAAATGTCTCAGTTTTAAATTGAAAGACTGAAATACTGTTGTTTTTTTAAATCTGTATAAACCCCACTGTAACGCAGCGCTGCTGAACTCCTGATTCTGATCAATTAGAAGCTGCTGATTAATTAGACATCAGACTTCAATAGAAATAACAGTAGGCCGTATTAACGTTCTGAAATGTCGTCATTCATACGGTAACATCTTATTTACAGGGACTCTTTATATAATCTACAGCTAATACTGAACAGATTAAAAATGTGTTGTTTAAAAGGAAAAAAGGGAAAGTGTTTACATGGGGAAGTTCTCTCTAAGGAGAGGTTTATTTAACATTCATGTAAGCAGCCTTCAGTTTTTTTGGCATTAGTAAAATGCCATTTCTAAAAGCCTCGTGACTCCCACAAGAATATTCTCAATCAGTTTGCAACACTTCTTGCTTAATTCAAGGGGAAGAAATTACTTGTTTTTCTTGAAAAACTGCAAAAAAAGGAGTTATCTCATTTTGCTACGAAACTGTTCCTATGTAATCCGCTTGTCCCTTGTGCTTGTCCGAGCTTGCTAACATTTGTTTAACTTCTAATTTTTCTTCTTTGATGTTGGCCTTCTGGGACGAGCCAGTTCTTTTGTGTTAAATCTCCTGGAGTGAGAAAAAAAACAGGGATGTTCAACACAACATTAAATGTAACTATATTAAAAAAAAAAAAAGCATGACATCATTTATTAATAAATTCAAAATTGCAACCCTGTGGAATAAGAGGAATAAAACACACCGTCTAACAGTACGGTACATTTCTCTCCCTGGTACGAGTTCCTCATTAATAGAACTCCGGACTCGGTTTGGCCCTGAAGCTCGCGCGAAAGCATTTATTAGCGGTTATAATAAGAGGGAAAGTGGCAATAAAAGCCACAGATCATCTTCTAGCCCAGAGAGTGCTCTCGGTTTAAATCCTGGATAACCTGAGTGAGCTTTAAAAGAAAAGCAGAAAGAGGATCCTAATGCAGTTCTCATGGCAGAAAAATCTTTATGAGGAACCTGGAGAAGATCCAGTCTACCTCAGTCAAGATGTCAGTGATATGTGTGTGTGTGTGTGTGTGTGTGTGGTTTTAATAAAGATTTAAATTTACTAGATGACAAGTTTTCGAGGCCTTGTCATGTCTGTAGAAATGTTTTATGTCTTTCGAGTACGCATGAGGCACTACACACACACACACACACACCGCTCTGCCCTCATTGTTAAAGAAAATAAGGAAAGGATTTATCGCTCATTGCTCATGTGTTAATTAACTCTTCAACTGAAATAAAAAAAATACACACAAAAAAAGCCTTCACTACAAAAACTCCATTCATTCATTCATTCATTCATTCATTCCCTCTTTCAGGGAAGCGTTCACCCTGATTTAACAGAGCTAAATGAATCATACTTGTTTTAAATCTCTAATTGCTTCCGTTTTTTTCCCCCCCTTGTGTGTAAAAATGAACAAATCCTCCTCATTCACCTCTCAGGTGTTCTCCGTCTGTTTATTTGTATTTATTTCAGGATGAAAGGACGAAGAAAGGAGGAGGAGGGGAAAGGGGAAAAAAAGCACCCTGCTTCTATTTCACCCGATTCGTTTACACATCCGGCTTCATTCACCGAGCTGAAAGAGGGAAGTACAATGGCTGCAAAGTGCATTGTTGATGAAAACCATAAAGGAGGCATTTAATTGGGCTATTTATCCTGCGCTTAGCTCCTGTGCTGTGCCCTCTCTTGTTTGCGGAGTGTGTTTCACACACACACACACACACACACACACACACACACACACACACACACACACACACACAAGCGTCTCTTGTTGCACTTGGTTGTCTCCTGTGCAGTGTACAGGCTCGTATAATTACCTCAATTCACCATCAAAGCCAGAACAATGTCCAAGACAAATACAATCAAGGCATCGAATAGCGCTCTGTCTGATGATGTATGGGAATTCGAGATCGCCAACCAGGTGCCAGCCAGGTGCTCTGCCAAGAACCAGGGCTAAAAAACATATCAGTAAATATTACTGTGGACCACTTCATCCCAGGAGTGAAATGGAGACACCACAGCCATATTGTGTGTGTGTGTGTGTGAGTGTGTGTGTACGTTTGTGAACAGTTACGCCAAGACAGAACGTCAAGGCATGCAGCGTCGAGGTCAGTTTTTGGAATTAAGAACAAAGTTGCGCGTCTCAATGTCTCATCACTCAGATGACATGGATTTGCCTCCTTGATGCGTTATTACATGCAAAGGTATAAACCTATAGGTTATAATAAAGTAATATCGCACAATGGAGAGTGCTGTTGTGCTGAATATCAACTGCAGTCACAGGGGCGGACCTTTGAGATTTACTTTATATTTCCACTTATTCCACTTTAGAATATCAGCTCCGTTAACTTCCGGGTTCCAGACTTGAATCCCAACAGTAATTAAACGGAAAGCTAGTGCGCTATGTAGGGTACATAATCCACTGTCCCAGACACCGAGTAGTGCCCTTGATCAGGGGTTAGAGAGAGATTTGGGATTCATCCTTGTGTTAGACGTTTGTTAGCATTGTAGCTCACGTTAGCCGTGACATAACGTTATCAGATGTGTGTTCTTACTGAAAGTGCTTCTGTGACTCTGGTTGTGAATGTGGGTTTTGTCA
>JAQMYI010000039.1:459285-476294 GCA_030014275.1 Clariallabes melas
ATATGCATATTTATTCTTATAATTGTACACCACTATTGCTTGTGTAGCTTGCACATAAGAATTTCACTCACGTGTACGGTACCAGTGTACCAGTAACGTGATGTGACAATAAAAGTGATTTGATTTGAAATATCACCACTATGGTAACTTTAATAGCATAAAGAATCAGTATTGAAAAAAAGTTGGGCATGCATCAATGGATGTGATAATTCTATTGCTATTCATACAGCAACATACTAGACTCCGCTGGCTTGGAGTCTATCCCAGGTTACGAGGCAGGGTACAACCTGGACAAGGTGCCATTCCATCAATGGGCGCGCACACACACAACAGGTAATTAGGAAACTCAGATTTACCTAATCTTCATGTCTTTTGACTGTGGGAGGTACCGGACAAAACCCACCAGCATGGGGAGAACATACAAACTCCACACACTCAGACTCAAGGTGGGACTCGAACCCTTGACCCTGGAGGTACAAGGCCACAGTGCTAACCACTACACCACCATGCTAAATGGTTAGTTAATCTGTTTTTATTTTTATATTACTCTGTTTATGATTATGTATGCTTGATTTTTCAACCCAGGACTAAATGCTAGTGCTTGTGCTTAAAGGTGGTGGTCTAGACGCTATTGAAAAATCCTGTTTATGAATATTTGGTAAATACAGGAATATTTGGTAAATACAGATGTTTTGTACCATCTGAATGAGAAGCCCAGAAAAATCCCCTTAGCCATACAGTAAGTACCCAATACACAGACAAAATTTCTGTAAATGTTGATGCGGCTCTATGAATCACTTTGGCAGCTCTAAATATGGCAGCTAGTGTTCAACAAACCTGTGCAATGGAAGTCTGAGGATTTAGCATCAGGTTCCGGAAAGTCCTCTTAGTGACCCAGTGTAGCTGAAGGAAGAAACTGCAGTTGTAGGTGATGGTGCGGGACTTGGGTTTGGTGCTGTACTCTTTGCCCCTCATGATTCGCTCCAGTTCAGCCTTGGTTTCTTGGGCATATTTGCTTTTCTTGTATTCCTCCACCAGATGCTCTTCAATGCTCTGCCGTGTGCCTCCAGACTCTTCAAACTCTAGATCTGCATCACAGGATCATGCAGGAGTATAAGAAGACCTCTGCATCAGAATTTCCTGCATTAGTAATCCAGTTTGACTCACTAAGAGGATCACATTTATTTAAAAATATCTAGATATGAAGTGAGAGATCGAGATGCACACAGCCTCACATGCTGATCCATTTTCCAGAGAAATCAGCAAAGGCCTTCTTTACAGTTACTTTTTTACTTTAAAGTCTCCTGATAATGGCATTGCATATTCATTGAATTTTTGTGATCATTTTAATATCAAAATATCAGAAAGAAGATTTTCCGCCTTGAGATAGAATGAATAAAGAAAACAAAATGGGATTAATAAAAATAATAGAGACATTTTTATACTCTGTCTATAATTATAATGATCTTTCCTGTTATTTTACTATAGCATTGTAATATATTTTTTATACTTTTCATACTTTACACTTTTTTATAGTGTAATACGTAAACATTTATATAAAATTTTTATTTTGACTTTAAAATAATTAGTAAATTTTATTTTATTGCAATTTTTTTTCTATAGAATTAAATTGTATAATTTTATTTTTAATGTAAGTTTTTATTTTTAGGTAACCGATAGTCATAAAAACACATCTGACTGTACATCGTACTGTTTGAATGATGGTTTTTGTATCAGATGCATTTTTCATTTGAAGTTATAAGGAACGTATCAAGAGCAGAAGAAGCGAGCCGAGTGCATCCTGTTGGTCATGCTGGTAAGTAACATGTCTCCTTTTACCGTATGGTGCTGCTAATGTGTCAGCCCATGCAAATCGTATGTTAAGCAAAATAACTTTTTCTTTTTGTCTGCACATTTTATTAAAAAAGCTCAATATTTACATTTTTGTGCCATAACAAATAGCTTGTTATTCTTACAATCTATTCATTTCTATTCTATTTATTATACAATCAGTGTTGAAGTCAAACCGGGTTAAGTCAAAGGTTAAACATCAGTTTTTCGCCTTTATTCACCAAAAATATTTATCACGACACACTGTTCTATGTTCTCTTTATTACTAAATAGCACCAAGAAGTTGTGTAAAATGAATCAGTGGGTTTGGAACAAGCTTTTGATTGTGTGCTACCTTGATTGTATCATATCGGGAAAAAAATTATGTTGTGAATCAAATTACATCACGAAAAAAAACATTTGTAATCCATGCGTAATCAGCAATGTTTTACAATAGCCTAAGTGCGCTCAAAAGTCACCAGCTCTGTTGCTAGGCAAAATATGGATGCTAAAGGGGTTTAAATATTCATCACATGGTCAAAGTCTAATCCGTGTGCAAGCACTGGCCCACCACTACAAACTGTCAAGATCGGTACAGTACACTTTTATACAGTAAATCAAAAGCTCTTAACTGTGACTAGGCTTTTCAAAGTAATCAATAATCCAATTATTCATGCATTTTGGATTAATTCTGTCTTTGAACGTTTCCCAAGAATTCCAAAACTGGACATTAGAGCAATAAAGAGTGTGAAGCTCAAAGTATTGGTGGTAGACCACAGGCATAGTTGGCTATGATTCAAGATGTCATGGTGTGCTGTGGCCCTAAACATGCTAGCGTGACTTTCTGCAGTCATAGATTAGTATCTGAAAAGCGTAAAATAAATACCTTCTGCAGTCTGCAGTCTGGCCATAGTCGCAGCTATGGAGTCTCCATTAATGACATCCAGGAAGAAATCTGCTGGGTTGTTATGTTCCTCACACACATAACCTGGAACACCATATCAGAATCAAATATCGTAAAACGAGAGAATCCAAATACAAATGTATTCTGTACACAAAAGGTATCATTTGCTCCACATCTTTCACCACTGCTGTAAAATCAAACATTTGTACATGGAACATGGTACTATGTTTACATGCCGGATTGGACAGACAGAACGGAATATTTAAAACCTGCAATGATTAAAATTTCAATTCAACTTGAAATTTTCAAAACTGTGTGTAATAGAAAATGTAAAACATTTACCCTATGAATGAGGTTTCCAGGCTGCCACATAGTTATGATATTGCTAATGCAAAATAAATTGACCCTTTAATTCATTTATTGAATAAAATATAATGATTTATTTTACTACACATAAGTTTTGTGGTCCATGTGTATTTATAAGTGTACCAATATTGGCGAAGTAGTCTAGTGCATCATCGGCCGGTCCGTGGTAGACTTGTTTGCCACTGACCAGCAGTGTGAGGTTGTCAAAGAGCTGGAAGATGGAGTAGCGCGGCTGGTGGATGGACATGATAATGGTACGTCCATTGTTGCCCATTCTGAAGACAAGAAAACATAACACTAGCTGCGTAACTAATCAAACAACACAGTTTATCACATACAACAGCAATTGATCAGTATTGTTATAACAATGCTTTTATCCAAATGACAAATTAGACAAGATACACCTAAGCAGTTAAGGGGGTTTTACGTTTATACATGCATTTTAATCTTTTTAAACATTTCAGATAAGCTTTTTGTACATATGGAGCCTCGCTTAAAGGGCCTCAACCAACAGTGGAAACTTGGTGGTGGTGGGGTTTGAAGGGACCTTCTGATCAGTAATCGAAAGACTTAACCACTTTGCCAAATGTCCTTAAGGGCCCAACACTGGCACTTTGGTGGTGCTAGGATTTGAAATCATAATCTTCCAACAGTCAGTAGTCCGGCTGTCTTAATCAATAATGTACCACCACACTTTCATTCATTTTTACATTAATCGTCTATACCATTTTATCCTGCATACTGGGTTATGGGGGGCCTGGACAGGGTGCCAATCCATCGCAGTGCACACACACTCACTCATTCACACACTGCGGGAAATTTACGAACATCAATAAGCCTAATCTGCATGTGTTTGGATGGTGGGAGGAAACCAGCCAAGCACAGGGAGAAAATACAAACTCCATGCACACAGAGGCAGGAATCGAACCCAGACCGTGGATGTGCAAGGCAACAGTGCTCACCACTAATCCACCACACCACACTGAACAAGTTATATTAACTATAATCATTTTTCACTTTTTCTAGAACTTATTAAGAAAAAAATGCAGCTTGTGATATTACTCGTCAAGTCACCTGTCCAGAAGATTTCCCACATGTCAGAACACGTAAAGTTACAGTTTAACTTCTAACTATTATTGTTATGCTCAGACCCGGTCATTTGACCATCATGATTTGTCCCCACTGTACATTTGTTTGCCAATCTGCAACCTCTGTTTCTGACAATTAGACAGTTTTTCTCTTAACATTGAGGCGAAGCAGCATGGCCACTGACCGTTTGAGCAGCAGTAGGACAGAGTTGGCGGTGCTGGCATCCAGGCCTGTGGTGGGTTCATCCAGGAACAGTACAGAGGGGTCAATGATCATCTCCATGCCAATGCTGGTCCTCTTTCGTTCACCTCCAGAGATGCCACGAATCAGCGGAGTGCCCACCTGATTGACCAAAAGCATGGCATTTGTAAATCACAAGTTGTTTGTATTAAGGTCACATGTCTAAGCAAATTTTCCATCATTGCCAGTCACGTAAATACTATATGTTCTATTCTGTTGAATGTGGGTAGACAGACAGGGCAGGCGTATTTCTGCATGTGCATGTGAGTACCTTTCTGTCTGCCACTTTACTCAGGCCTAACTCTGAAATGAGACGATTAACTCTGGCATTCTTTTCTTTCTGTTTTATGGAGGATGAAAGACGAAGTGCAGCTGAGAAGCACAGATTCTCCCGCACGGTCAGAGTGCCCATCACAATGTCATCCTATTCACATGAACACCAAAGCTTACTGTATATTCTTATACAGTAATAATAAAGTTCATTCTCATAGTACAGGAAAATATATTTTAGCATGTGAAAATAAGGCTTATACATGGAATAGGGTCTGATATTTAGATTTATCTGATATTTCTAATTATAGCAAAGTTAAATTCCCAGATCAGATTGGCCTGAAGGGATTCACAAACTTTCTGTAAATGCAGTAGATAGCTTAAATTCAACTCAATTTAAGCTATTTACCCAATTTCACGAATAGTGTTTTGTTGTACCTGTACTACATAACCAGAGAGGCATTTATAATTGGATGGCTGTGGAGCTCCATCAATTAGGACTTCACCAGAGAGACCTGAGGGATCCTTCCTTGCTGCAAGCACATCCAAAAACCTGAAAATGATATGAGAAGAATGCAGCAACGTAGAGTACAGTGAAATAAAATTTTTTTTTAAACAATGCCAACAATGGGTGCATGTGTATATGAAAATGGTTTTAATTCCTGAATGTCACACTTTTATCAAACCCCTTGAGCTGAAAGCTGAAATGGTGTACAAAGGACAAAAAAATTTACCTATGTTCCGAAATTTATGAGCCTTTCTGTAAATATCTTTCTATGATCTACGACGACACTGTTTAACTAAAAGTCATTAATTTGGAGGGTTTTAGAGATAAAAAAAAAAAAAAAGATTTTCTAATTAAAAAATATTAGAATTTAAATGTTTAACTTTAAGTCTCATGATCTTACTTGGAATAATTATGACTCCTTGGGGGAATATTTCCATCCCAATCTCGTAGGAAAGTGAAAGAGAGAGAGAAATATATATAGTCGTACTCACGAAGATTTTCCACTTCCTGTAGGGCCCAAAATGGCATTTAAACCAGGTTTCATAATCCCACTGTGGAGAAGCAGATCAACACAATTCACTCTTTTAGTAGTGAATTCTGTTTCATCTCAGTGTGGATTTGCAGTTGCATTGTTTTATTCTGTTGGTCTCTGCGCCTACTTTGTGTGTCTGACTACGTGCCTATGAGAATCTGCATTATGCAAATTCAAATTCTAATTTTATTTGTCACATACACAGTCATACACAGTACGGTATGCATGGTATGCATGGTATGGCCTAAAGTTTGTGGACACCTAAGCATCATTTCTGTATGTGGTTCTTCCCCAAACTGTTGCCACAAGGTGTAACAGTTGTATGTAAAGCACACACTTGTATATACAGTAAAGTCTTTGTATGCTGTACAATTGCTGAAACTAAGGGGCCCAGACATGTTCTAGCAGGACAATGCTGCTGTCTGGAGGAGTCTGACCTCAACCCCACGGTACACTTTTGAGATGAGCTTGAACTCCAATTGCATACCAGCCCTCATTAATGAACTTTTTATCTAAAAATCTAAAAGAAATAACTTCCCAGAGGTTAGAATTGATCCGGTCAGACAAAGAATCAAGCAGAAATCAAATCAATTGTGACAGGACAAACTTTTACCTCTGGCGTTTGGCGTTATCTAACATGTTACCTAATTCCTGCATGAGGGCAGAGTAGGTGTGGCATGACAGTAAACCATTGTGTTAACATTATTGCGTGCGGTGTAGTGATTTCTCAGTCACACCTTTAATTGGATATAATATTTAACATTCTGATGCCTTAGATGCAATAAAGATAAGCACGAGATTAGACTCACTTCAGGTCTACCAAGACATCTTTAGTGATGCTCTTCCTCTTACAGCACCTACTCTTCAATGTTACTGTGTACCGGATGTTGTGGAAGCTCACAGTGGCTCCGTGCTGCCGTGTGAGCGGATCTTTGGTGATGACTTTCGGTTCAGACGTCCCATTCTGGTGCACGTTCTCGATCATGTGATTTGTGATGTGATTCTCTTGACCCTCCATCTCATGAGGCTTTCTCTCTGCATAGTTATATAATAAATATAAAGGTTAATGGATCTGATAATTATGCATGATAATAGAGACAGGGTTTCTTTTAATTAAATGAAAAGAACAGCAATTGACTTTAAGCGTTATTTTTCATTGATGTTCTGTAATTATCACAGGTACTGTAACAATGTCCAAAACCACTTGGACTGTTCTTTCCTAGCTATTAAAATGTTACATCACATCACAAGACTCAATCCTTTTTTCTCACTTTTATAACTGCTCAGTCTTTTACATGTAATGTAATCCTATGAGAAGTTTTTTTTTTTTTTTTTGCCACTCTTTACCTCCTGACAAATTTATTCACGTTGAGGGGCAATTATTCCTACTAGTGGCAAAATGCACAGACATTTTATGACATCGTAAATTAATTTCTTTCATTGTCAGTATTTTAAAGCTAGATTACAATAAAAAATAACAATGTCCACTAGTACATGATGTAAGATCTCACTTGAACTGTTGCGTGCTAAAATATACTTTAGTGTAAATTCTCCTCAACCTTTGTGCTGTCAAAAAAAAAAATAATAAAGTGCGAGAGAAGCCTTAGTCTGTAACATTCCAGAAATAGCATTCCTGCCAGGCGTGCCAAAAGATATGCTGCAATACCGGTTTGATTTACTGGTTTTGATATTAGGTTGTTATTTAGATTAATTGGGTTAACACGGCTAAAGGGAAAAATGTTGAAGCAATGTTGCAGGATGAAAATTTACAGATGATATAAAAATTCTTAGGAGGCAGTTCCAGTGTTATGGATTTGACATTTGGTCTCATATTGGTTAAAAAAAAGTCTGGACAAGCTTAGTGTCTGTCAATTAAATTGCAAAAATTTAACATAAAAATAGATAACAATCTCTTCATCTATAAACGAACAACTTCACAAAATTAAAAGAATGATTTACGTTCTGAAAATATCGAGGATTTAATCAGCGTTATGGATGTTGCATTAAACAGCAAAACATTTAAAAGAGTACAGGTTTTCTACTAACTCAGAAAGTGTTATACTTGTGCCATGACAGAGAGTAGAATAAATGCAAAAAGTTAAAATGTTTTTTTTTATTTTTTTTTTTACAATAGATGATTTAGGATAAACTGGCGTCATGTTACATTGGTTACAGTTTATCCTGATCTTTATTTAGTATTATATTGTGTCTTAGAAGGCAAATAAGTAGCCTAGAAATGCATGTGGTAGGCCAGTCAGATATTTATGTTGGGGTTTTACTGGTAACTGCAAAAACCACAGAATCTCTCTGTCATTTTCTCGCTCATCCAGTCGCAGGTGGACAGTTTTTGTGTGTACTATGAAATATAATCCTGCTGGTGGCCCTGGATGTACCGTGTCAGAATCCGCCCTCTAGAGATTCAATAAAGAACACACTTAAATAGTGGATTTTAACATGAAACATATATAGTGAAAGTGATTATCAAAAGTAAAAAAAAAAAAAAATTAAATCAGCTATAATAACTGATTTTTATTTTTTTTTGGACACATTTTTTCTGCCCCGCCCCCCCCCTTTTTTTTTATAGCGCTATATAAATAAAATTGAATTGAACTGAATAATTATTATCATTTTGTGTCTGTGTTTTTTGATGCTTGGAATTGGATTTACTGTTTAATTTACAAATAAATGATTTTTCAGTACGTTGTATTTTAAGCATATGATTAGGGTTTGGTAAGAATTCAGGAATTCTATGCTCACTTTTTCACATGATTAGGTTGACCTTTGCACTGTATTGCCTTAGAATTAAAAGTTTTGGAAAAAAAAAACATGACAGCCTAGTACATGAAGAAATGTACAAAAAGAAAAGTTGTTTTTATGTAGGATGTGCACTTAGGTGCAGTGTGTCACAGCTGTTACCACGGAATGGAGTAATATTTATAAGAGCCTTTACAAAGAGCTTCTGCTGTGAAGTATACTTTCCACGTTAAGTGTAATTCCAAACCGCGGGGAGCCAAAATGTTCATTTCAGAGGGAACTGTGAAACATAGGGAACAAGTGAAAAATGTTCCATAAGTCATTGTGTCTCACTGGAGCGTGAAAATAAAAAAAAATATTTTAAAAAAGCTAAAAAAAAAAGATTTACTGTATATATTTATTATTATTATAATTGAGGACAAAACTATTTAAATGTTAAGTAATCTGTAAAAAAATAAAATAAATCACCATACATCTTAAATAAATTTGTATTATTTATCAATAATTTGTTTTATACACGTTTTGTAATGGTATCATTTTTTTTTTTTTTTAATATTTAATGTCCGCAGTGTGAAATTTCCACAGCAGCAGCGAAAGAAAAATCCGAGGGGCTTATTTGTTCAAAATGAACAAATCTTTCAATAATGACTCATCAGTACCTGTCATTACAACAGCACTTCACTTTCCCCACATTTTATGTTGCAGCCTTATTCCAAAATGGATTAAATTTATTCTTTTACCCAAAATTCTACAAACAATACCCCATAATGACGATGTGAAAGAAGTTTGTTTGAAATCTTATTGAAAATGTATAAAATCACATGTACTGGACATAAGTATTGACACCCTTCGCCATGACACTCAAAATTGAACTCAGATGCATCCTATTTCCACTGATCATCCTTGTTAATTAGACATGATTTGGAAAGACACACACCTGTTTTTCATAAGGTCCCACAGTTAACAGTGCATGTCAGAGCACAAACCAAGGCAGTCTTGTAGACCTCCGAGACAGGATTGTATCGAGATACAGGTCTGGGGAACGGTACAGAAACATTTCTGTAGCATTAAAGATCCTGATGATCAAGGTGGCCTCCATCATCTGTAAATGGAAAAAGTTTGGAACCACTGGGACTCTTTGTAGAGTGGGCAAAGTGAGCGATCAGGGGAGAAGGGCCTTAGTCAGGGCGGTGACCAAGAATGTGATGGTCACTCTGAAAGAGCTCCAGCATTTCTTTGTGGAGAGAGGAGAACCTTCGAGGAGAAGAACCTTCTCTGCAGCACTCCTCCAATCAGGCAAGGAGTAGGTACAGTAGGTAGTTTGGGTAGGTAGTAGGTAGAGTGGCAGGATGGAAGCCATTCCTCAGTAAAAGGCACATGACAGCTGTCTGGAGATTGCCAAAAGGCACCTGGAGGACTCTTTTTTTTTTAGCAACAATTACAGCCTCAAGTCTTTTTGAGTGTGATGCTACAAGATGATTGTTCTTCTGGAAGGTTTTCCTCTCTTTTTGCACATTTTATGTTACAGCCCTATTCCAAAATGGATGAGATTAATTATTTTCATCAAACAACATGGAAGAGACATAACAAAATGTGGGAAAAGTGAAGCACAGAGAATACTGTACTTTCCGGATGCACTGTAGCTACAGAGTACATTTTTCCATGCTGTACATATTAATAAGAGGATTCATGTCATGGTCCAGACAAAGTTTGTAATGTACTAGTAATTTACTGTTAAATAAACAAAATCAAAACTACATGTGTATGAATAAAAATATATTTCTGTAACTTTCTGGGTAACCAAGGAAAAACTTGTTGCTTGTGTCAGGTCAGGAGACAAAAAGGACATAGTCTGGACTCTAGTTTTATAGAAACTTGAGCTGTGACAGCACATCACAGCACACTTATTTCACACACTTTAAAATGTAATTTGTATAATTATAAAATAATGTAGTAATGGAGCTTCTTCTTTTATTATTATTATTATTATTATTATTATTATTATTATTATTATTAATAATAATAATAGTTGTGGCTAGTTGTGGCAATGATATCTTAGTTACTGTCCATGCAGATCTACACTAATTATAAAGATTTTACAAGTTATGTTTATATAACGAATATATTAAAAATCTAATTTCACACAGTATCAGTAACAAAAACAAGCCTGAGAGATTATAAGGTTTTATCCCCCATTAAAATTCTCCAAAATTAGTCTCTACGGAACCATTAAGACACAAAATAATAAGATGTACTCACTTGGAGCGTGTAAGTGCAGTTTCTTTTTCACGTCTTCTAGAGAGTTAATCACAGCTGACAGCTTAAGGATGTGCTGGAATGTTGGAAGACACCTCTTGTGCGTGCGAGTGTGTGTTGTTGGTGTGGTCCAGTCCTGGTTTACTGTATGTCAACACACAAATTACAAGAGGTCAAATGAGTTTAAGTAGAGTTCATAAGAAAGAAACCATGTGATCTTCACTTTCATCCCTCCCTCACAAGAACTTATGATAAGGATTAAATAACCTGTGATGTTGATCTCTTTAACACCTACAGTATATGAAGTAAAAGTTCAGTAAATTGCACTTTCTTCTAAAGATGCAGATGATAAAAATTTCAAAATGTAGAGGCTTTGGTTACTTCTTTAGTTTAAATAAACATTTATTTTCAGTTTTTGCAGGATGTGGAATAAAAGTATTCTTTGCAACACCGCACCCTGCTGTACCCAAACTGAAATAATTCCCATTGAGAATGAACAACATGCAATACTGTACATCTAACAAATAATATTACTGAGACAAGCACACTTCCTAAAAATGTGCTACACTATGGAAAAAAAACCCTAGTGTGCAATCAGTTCTACAAAAATGCAATTTTTTAGCTCTTTTTGTCCTACAATCAATCAATCAACAAAAAAAAAAACAATAAATAATTTTACACAACTCATGTTGTGTAATTCATGTACTGTATCAAAGATCCCAGTGTGATTGAGCATGGGATCCAACAGACAAACATATCTGATCCACAGGTGCCCCAGCCTGCACTCTACAACACCAAAAGCATCCGCTGACCACATCCTGGTGCCAAACGACACTGTACACCTCCAGAGGCCCTGCGGATGAGGGGTCAGAGCCAACCCGGTGACACAAGCTTTTAATCTTGATAGTTTTAATGTTATGACCCATATTCACAGTTTTCTGTTTGCCGGTGTATATGTAAAATGTCAGCTCATTTCAGTAAGTTTCAGAGTTTTGGAGACAGAGCTGTAAGCAAACTACTCAAGTAACTAAACAAATCTGTAATAATAAAAAAACAACAAAACAAATGAACAATGAACGAAAGGATAGAATGCATCAAATCAAACTTTAATTAACAGCTACACCCAAGCTTCCACATTACACTACCGAATGAGGAATGATGAAAATAAATATTATTAAAAGGGCAAAACAATAAAATCTGGTAATTAAATCTTAAAATGCACTTAAATATCCTTAAACATTTAAAGATGGTGCAGGACACCATGACTACCATCTCAGGATAGATCAGTACAGACAAGCTAGGATTGAAGTGCCAAGTCATAAATTATACCCATAATTAATAATCAAGTGTCAAAGATCACGTCAAGAGATCTGATTTGTGCACCCTAGTCACAGTGCACACAGCAGGTTTAAGCAGCTATTCTTAATGGATTTGTGTAAAACATCTGTATGAGGTTGATCTCTGGTGTGACTGATGTGTACTGAGGGATTAGGCCACATTAAAACAGGTTAGTCTTCTTTACAGTGCAGGAATAATTTGGTTTGGTCTGGACTGTGCAATCAAGTTTGAAAATCTCATGTGAAGTATTTACAATATCTGGTAGTGTTTTTCTGAAAGCATCAGTGTAATATGTGTGTAAATCTTTATAAATAATAAATAATTATAATTATTTATAAATAATAATAATAAATATATATATATTATAATAATAAATAATTATCATTTTTCATCTTAGGGCAGCTCACTGATGCTGCTCTATTTACATCAGTTTGGCCTCAAAGTTTCTCCATGTTAATGAAAGCATTAATGATTGTATCATTGTGAATCAAAAACAACTGAGTCAACAATAATCTTCTGTTTATAGCTAGAAAGTCTAAAGAGAGATGCAGTAGAGTTTCTTATTACTGACTAGAATTTAGAGAAGTTGGTAATTCAGTGTTAATAGTGGCCTTGTTCAATATGAAGTAACACTCAGACCTTTCAAAACGCAGAGGAGCACAAAATGAGGAATTAAACAGAACTTTTTAAAACAACAGTTTTTTTTTATATAACATTAATTAAACAATAAATACATAGGATACAACATAGAAAACATTATGATAACTTTATGAAAAGATAATTTTTACTATTAAAAATTTTAAATTAGACCAAAATCAAAACATTAGAATGTACACAAAAAAAGGATTCTCAAATTAGTTGTACTGAGAACTAAAAATGTAGTTCCCAAGTCTATTTCCCAGACAGCAGACCTTAATGTGTTATTTACATTATGCTACATGATTTCGAATAAATCTCTATTCATTATTATGAGAAGCTTTTTACAATTTGACCAAATACAAAACCATAGGCCTCATTATGAGAACTTGCACTTTTATTGGTACAAATCGTAAATTTTTAAAAATACCAAAATACCACAAATTGCAGTGACTAGTCGAAGGTACAGACGTCTCAGCATTCAGGAGAACTTGCGCATGAACCTGAGTTTGATGTAAGCGATGATGAGGAATATGATGGCCATAATTATTAGGGCCACATGATTCTGCCACAATCCCCACGTAGAGTAGTCGATTCCTTGGGACTGGAGATGTTGCTCACCTGTGCAACTGTGGGCATAAAATACATTTATTTCATGTTCATAATTGTGCTTACATTATATATATGTTTAGAAGCATGTTTTCCAGAGTTTATTATGTTAAACACATTAGGATTATTACTATAACTAAAAATATTATTTCAGCATACAGTATAGGAGTGCCAGAGTTGTGTTCTGCTTGGACAAAAATGGGCAAAAGTGTCCTGACCACCAGTCTGATCACAACATTATAGTCAACAGGGTGCACAAACTATTGCCATTGCTCCTGGTAAATGTGAATAATTTTGTCTGGGCTTGTAGGAGCTTACACATCTCTCAGCCAGTGAGTGGTGCTACATATAAAAATGTAAAGTCTATAACAGCACTCCATCTATCAACCTCTGGTTTCTTCCAACCAGAAACCAACCAACCATTGGGAACACCAATTAGCCTGTGGGATGAATTGTGGGAGAAAAAAACAAGCACAATGGTGCACGCGATGATGCTACTGTATCACTAAGCCACTATGCCACCTTATAGCAGCACTCAGGCACAAGGAAGCTCACTTTTATTACTGTGTAAGTGTTCTGTGTTTGTTCAAGGTGTGATGTGTTTAGTGTACATACATAATTCCTTTGGTGGTGTTGGACATTAGGACATCGGTGAGATTCCCACAAAAAGTCAGTCCCACAAATTCATTGATCTGCAAAGCCTGTTGAAACACATCACCAACATCATGCTGCATGTCTTAGTGCACAGGTCCAACATTTCTGTTTGTAAATGTATAATTTGAAACAACATTCTGGCCAATGAAGATGAGACAATAAGGTCCAAAAATGCATCAGTTACCATAAGATTAGCTTCACTAAACAGTCTGGTATGTTTTATAAATAAAGACGTCCCTACTTTCACAGAAAGTGGCAGTTTGATTGACAGGGTTGTTGACTATCCACAGGCTATATTGCTGCTTCTGTGCATTGTGTAATGATAAAACACAGTGAACCTTCTTCAAATCAAAGACTAAAGAATGTTGCTCCATTATGTGATAGTTATTATTGATAAAAGTACCTACAGTGGCAAATATGTGAACCTTTTGGAATTTCACGATTTTCTGCATTAATTTGGCATAAATTGTGATCTGAAGTCAAGGGTATTGACAAATATAATACACCTTTATCGAACACACTCTTTTAACATTCAAAATGGTAAAGGAAAAAGTAAGTGAACCCTTGAAATTAATAACTGGTTGACCGCCCAACCAGACTTTTTCACATTATCCTGAATAATTTTTTGGTACGCTTGGGAATTCATCTTCCCCTTTATGACTGCAAGCTGGTCAGGTCCTGATGCAGCAAAGCAGGTCCAAATCATGATGTTCTCTCCGTCATACTTTATGGTTGGGATAATGTTCTCATGATGATGCAGTGCCCTTTTTATGCCAGATGTAGTGTTGCGTGTTCTTTCCAAATAGTTAAATCTTAGTTTCATCAAAGCACAAAACATCTTATAGACACCATATTTGTTTAATGTTTTATGTACTGTAGACTCATGAACACAGATGTTAGCCAGTTCCTGTCATGCCTTGGAATCTTTGGCTGTCACTCGGGTTTATGTATTTACCTCATTGATGAGTCTTTGCTGTGCTCTTCGGGTCATTTAGGCCTTTATTATTTTAGGCACATTAAATTTGCCAGTACTCTTGACTTAGATGAAGATCAGATCACATTTTATGCAAAAAAAAAGCTAATTAATGCAAAAAAACATGAAATTCCAAAAGCTTCACACATTTTTCTTGCCACTGTATATGTTTGTCTTAAATAATGTTGCTTATGCAAACAGTGCAAGTCCTCTGTTATTGTAGAAGTTCTGCCACAGAGATGTTTGACATAATTTGACAAGTTTAGGGCGTGTCATATGGAACAGTCCAGGCAAGCCTCATGTGTGATTTGAACACATGCCATGTTGCTGCTAGGTTAATCTCCAGGCTGCTGATCCAGGAGCAGAAGGAACATTGCGTCGAAGTCTGTACCGTCGATGACTCGTCCTTCAGGTCAAGGATCATTACTGGTGACAAAACTTGGGTGTATGGGTACGACCCTGAGACGAAGCAACATTCTTCATAATTGAAGAGCCCATCATCTCCATGACCGATAAATGTGAGGCAGGTCTACAGCTCGACCAAGTGCATGCTCATCGTCTTTTTCGACATTCGTGGCATTGTGCATCAAGAATTCATCCCCAGGAGCCAGACCATCAGTTAGCGAATTCTACTGCCAGGGATTAAGGCATCTGAGGGAGAACATATGGTAGCATCGACTCCCAGATCTTTGGCACCCGAATCTTGAAACTTTTTGAGAAACCCCCAAACCACACCCCATTTGTAAATGCATGAAAGTAAAAGTACAAGAATTATTTACAAAAGAAAAAATATAGTTGCTTTAAATTACACAAACTTTACCTAATGGTAAATTAGTGCCTCTTTCTTCAAGGAACCAAAATATGTTATATAATAGATAATATTAGGTAACATTGACTAATATCATCTTTTATTCCTAATTTTTAAAATCTTAGCTATTGATGAGTCAGTGATGGTAAAATTGAAGCACTGATTCCTATGGTAATGTTCTGAGAGTGACTGTTACCGTGAGTCCGTAATGAGGGATGCTCAGGTACTTAAGCCAGGCGAGCCAGGGCACGACACTGTCCAGATTCACCAGCAGACCAGAGAAAAGCTACAATAACCAGTTTCTTACAGTTAGACTGATCTCTATGAAAAGCTTGTACTGAAGGATAGTATGAATAAAAAACATGCAAACTGAAAGGATAAAATAAAGTTGTTCTTTTGCAATTGAATAAAAAGTAAAAAACTTAGGTTAGACTTTGTCAGTAATAGGTTTTGTCCATAAAACAGATCATATGCCTGTATTAAAACTTAATAATGAATGTACACCTTAACACTTTAAAACTCAAAATAATAACTCCTGCATTTGTGCTGGTTTAACATTAACTTACAATCATAAAGACAATAGTCAGGTTAATTAGGATGGTTGCAGTTTCCACAACAGAATGATCAACGGAGATGGCCATGATCATAGATGTGGCTGTGCATGCCACAAGAATCAGTGTGAACATGAAGATGAAGAATGCTGCTGGCGTGTCCTTTAATCCTAAACAAACACATAGCGTTACACATTATTGTAAGATATACAATAATATGGGTTGTGCATTTAAAAAGTGGCTAAAAGCTAAATCTACAATCATGCATCAGCTTTATTTCTTACCAATCATAAAGTAGACGATACATGTGAGGACTACAGCAGGAATCATGTGCAGAGTGAACATGTCACACAGAATCTTAGACAGGAAGTACACGGACACTCTGTAGTAGCCGCTGATATATTCATGTCTGAAAGGAGGAATGGAAAAATGGCAGGATTTTATCTTAGTGATAACTGAAACGTGCAACCACAAATACAGAAACGAAAGGTGTAGTGAATGTTACACATACATGAAGAGTGTCCTCCCAGTGATAAAAAGCTGAACAGCTGTCAGTGAATTAAAACACTGATTGTTTGTAAGGAAGAACAGAGCTCCGTATCTGAAAGCAGATGTATATATATATATATACAAACCGGATTCCAAAAAAGTTGGGACACTAAACAAATTGTGAATAAAAACTGAATGCAAT
>JAQMYI010000039.1:659106-673041 GCA_030014275.1 Clariallabes melas
GTTGTTAATTGGTGATTTCTGAGGCTGGTGACTCTAAATGAACGTCTCCTCTGCAGTAGAGGTCAGTTTTGGTCTTGCTTTCCTGGGAAGGTCTTCATGAGGGGCAGTTTCATCATGGAGCTTGATGGGTTTTATAAAAACGCACTCGACACAATACTGTTCTTGTAAGAACTGTTCCAGAACAGCTGACCTTCAGGTCTTAATATAACAACTGATTGATGGTGGTGTTGTTACTTAATTACCTAATGTCATATGTGTTATTTCATAGTTTTGAAAATCCCAATATTGTAAAATGTCGAAAATAAATCCCTAAACAAAAAAAACTAAATTTGAAGGTTTTTCCGATCTTTTGACTGGTGCAATATATAGAGTTTTTAAAATAGACATAGGCAGTGTAAACTTATTTATTTTATTTTTTTGTGATATATCAAACGTAAAATATATATGTATTCTTAGGTGACACACTCTATGACAGCACATGAAATATGAAATGAGATCAGAGTTTAGTAAAGAGTACCATAATTATAGAAGACTAAATGTAACTCTATCGACTTTATTTCCTGTACTGTAGATCATGCCTTTTACAGTAGAGTTTTTTTCCCCATGTATTTAAGGAATCACACTCTGGCACTGGTTGAACCATCAAACACAATCTACTCATTTGGATGTGGAGAACAAGGACAACTGGGAAATGGGCAGAGGACCAACCAGTGTGTGCCACTTCCTGTACAGCTGCCACCAGGTAATTACCAACCTGCTGTATGAATCATAAATTTAATACAAGCATTTAATTAACAAATATTAAAAATATTAATTCACAGAGGCAGATGACAACCATACAATCGATATCATCGTTGCTGGTGGGGATCAGTCCCTTGTCTGGTGCTGTCCTAAGGTACGATATGACATAATTGATCTAGTTTTAATGTCACGAACTAACCAGAGGAGACCAGTAAGACTTAGCTTAGCGGTTAGCCCTTGTAGCGTGAATGGTAAACCCAAACGCGGAGCAACACGATCGGGCAGGATAATCACGCACTTTGATCTAAGGACGCTCACAACACGGAGCAAGAGAAAGACACAATCTAACTCGCGTCCTATAAACACGCACTCAGTTTGAAAGCAAACCCAAGAAAGTGAGTACTCACGATTAGACGAACGTTTCCAAGACAACATGGGCGAACTCAATGACAGAGCGGTGTGCGGCGCCATCTTGTATCCTTTTATGCTTTCAGTCTTTGCGACCGTCTTACTTCCGGGTCCTCTTGCCGGTCGCGAGCTGAGTGCGCATGACATTTAATAATTAATGCTGTTAAATTGTTAACAGCTCTGGTTTTGCTTTGGGTTGTAGAATTCTGATCGCCACTTGGAGCCGAACCGAAGGAAAGGGATTGCGATGTTGGAGGACAAAATGATTCATAGATGGGTTTCCAAGTGTGAATCAAAAGAGTGGCGAACAATCAAAAAGTGAGTGTTGTTGGTTAATTATGCCACAGTTAAGTACTTAAATGTTATGGATTTAGAACATATTATACATCAGTTTACACTTTTCCTATGCATTTGGGAAGCAGCTGAATCAGTTGAAAGCCGCTATATAACAATGTTTACTGAAATATGCTCATTTTCCACTATATATAAAAACATTTAGGAAAGAGATGTAAATGAAGTAAAATATAAAGATAAATAGTCATTAAATGTCACTTAACCTTAATTTATGATTCCTCTTAGGACAGGCTGTTTTAAAAACCAAACTGAAAGTGGCTCCCTTTCCTTCCTGCTATCATATTTGATAACATTCTTGGGACCCCTGGTGCTGTGTCTTCACTAAATCTTACACAAAATGGCAAAAAAAATAAATAGAGGTTGAAAAATTGTGAGGCAGGGCACATCTTTATGAAAATCAACAATACTGACACATTTTAAAGAACTACACTTATAAAGTGATGAATAAAATAACATTTTAGTTATCAGCATCATCTACATCAAAGTTGTTCTTCTCAGAGGAGATAAAAGTCTCTGATGGTGTTTAAAAATTATCCTGATCATCTTTTACTCAAAGTTGACTGATTAAGTTATTCATCTAGTTTTGCTCTACCGGCTGCATTTCTCCTGTTCTTATTAGAACATTTAAACACTTCATAAACAATTTGTTAAACTGACATGTCATAAAGCCTAGACTGGATTAAAAAGGAAAACAACTAAATTAAAGACAAAATATATATTGTTTTTGTAATTCATGGCTCTTTCCCGGAATTTACCTGATTTTTCCAGACTGCCTGATAATTACAAAATAATCCAATACTCAGTATGCCGGAGCCCTGACTGCCTGCTTCACGTCTGAAACACTGGCCTCCCAGGAACTCCTATAATGGTCCATTCAAATGTTTTCCTGCAGCTAAGAGTCTCATCATTGTACTGCTCTTGAAGTCGTCTGTAAATCTCAATCGCTGTTACACTGTCATTTACCAGAAATTTTAACACGTCCCAGTTTGACTTGAGCATCGCTATAAACGGTGTACTTACTGTACTAAGTGATACTACATATTATCGGATGATAATTTATATATTCATTTTCTTCTTTTGTTTTAACTAACAAAGGGAAATAAAAAGAGTTTTCTCCTCTCTGGCGTGTATAAATGGGAGCTTCATTATAAAAAGGTAATGTGGAGAGATTTAACAGGTAAATGTACTTACATTTAAAATAAAAACATGAATGCATACTATATTAAAAAAAAATTTTCATTTATGTTCATAGTCGTGATGAACATTACCGAACATCCACACATTTCTCTGGTTTGGATTTGGAATCAGTAAAAAACACTTTCGAGCGGTTGGCCAAGAAGGAGTCGGCGTTGCTGGAGGTAAATCACTGAAACGTTACATAAAAAAAAAAAAAACACATCTATTCTGAGCTATGTGTGTCTGCTTCATCAGTGCTTATCAGTTTGAAATGTAGTTTTTATTCTGTTTTTTATTTAAAAACTTAAACCTGAAAGGATGCAGCAGTGATGTGGACTTTAATGATCTCTCGTGTATGTGTTTCAGATTGAGAAGGTGGTAGAGAATGATCTTCTGCCCTCTCTGAGTTTCTGTGCCGCTGGTGTGGAAGCTCTGAGGGTTTTTCTCATCCTGCCTGAACTACTCAGCGTACTGGGACATGAGACAAAGCTCACAGCATTATATGCTTCCGCCATTCTAAGCCTGGATCCGTCCACGCGTGAGGCTTTAGGTAAGATCGTAGGTGATTTTGGCTCATATAATAATTTTATATTAATCTTAACTGGGCAATAGAATCAATCACCCTGAAAAGGTGTACATAGAAATACATATGCATAGAAATATTTTGCAGCACTTATTTATATAATGAAGATAAAGTCTGAAAAAAAAAAAACATTACAAAAATATGATGATTTTACCATGCCATAATTTATTATGGTGCCTCAAGACTTGCATGGTATTGTATTAACAAAATATGCAATATAATAAAAAATAATATATAAATCAGGTCCACACAGTCGAGTAACATATCTATAACAAGATGGGGCAGGCTGAACTGCCCATGACAGAAACAAAAGAAAATATGGATTTTGCAAGATGGGGGAACAGTGATACAATTACTGATATGATTGTTTTGTTCTGGTTAATTACTTAAATAAATGAACTAAACCTAAATAGTAGTTGTGCAAACTCATGCTTTTCATTCATGATTAGATGACTCGAGATAAATGTAAACCCATGCACACATGTCCTACTGTACCTCCTTCCATGTGAGAGAAGAATAGATGCAATCATGCATTTACATTTTTGTGTTGTTATTATTGTTGTTGTTGTTGTTTGTTCCAGAGAACCTCTGGTCAGAACTCCCTGAAACCTTCCTTAAAACAGTAGTGGAACTTTTTCACACTTTGGCCACAAAAATGATATCTAAGTTGACATATGACTATAGACAAAAACCGGTCCTGGATACACCACTACATAAATCTGTGCAAGTCCTCCAGATGCTCCACAAGGTGAACATATCATACTTATTAAATGGGATGGATGGATGGATGGATGGATGGATGGATGGATGGATGGATGGATGGATGGATGGATGCTTTCTGATTGTTAAACATTATTCATTATCTTTTACTTTGTTTTATCTAGGCTTCCTGCAGGAACGAAAGAGAACTCACATCTGCGAATTTCATCATCTATGAAATCAACGAGCTGTTTGACATGGTATTGAATAAATTATAATTGTTATCGAAAGAAAAAAAAAACTTAGAAATATAGGGCATTCAGTTATTTATTTGTTAGTTGGTAAAAAAGTAATCCCAATGGTTTTGTGATGATCTTACAAGTAAATGCACAGTGTAGTTGGGAGAAAATGTGATGTCTTCTCATCAGGATGGTGTGGCCTTAGGGCTCACATCTTGCAAATAATCTGGTCATTTGATTTTGTTCTAAATTACTTATACTTTTATATTCTTTAAACCCCAGGTGCATGCTATACAGACTGGCATAAATGATTTATACGAGTGTTGGTTTTGGGGTGGAGACATTACTGTGATGCAGGCAGAACAACAAAAACATATGGTGGGTAATATGTCCATTCTCAAGCCTTTCCGAATTATAAAATATAACCCTTTTTATTTCTTATAGCCTAAACTTTCTGAATTCTTCATTCCATAAAAAAAAAAAATTAAATAATTAATAATAATTTAAATAATTGTTTTGGTTAAGTTTGATGAAGGAATGTAAATTTTTTATCATTTTGTACGACTATATATATATATATATATATATATATATATATATATAACTTTTTTTTCTGATTTTGTTGTAACTCAAACTATATTTAGCAAGTAATTTGTTCCACCTCAAATGCAAACAGTTTTGGATTCAGTGTAGTGATACATAATTTCTACACCAAAGGAGCAGACTTAGGTCACATTAGAGAAAAAATAACTACAATAGCAAGGTTTTATTGCTTACATATTAACAACTGAATTGATTTTCTTTCAATGCAGCACACCTTAGGAATTCTGAAGTCGTGTCCTTGCATCTTTCCTCTGGAGGCTAAATACAACCTTTTAAAGTCCAGAGATTGTAGGGTATGTGCTTAAATTTATTGGTCTGCTATTTTTGTAAAGATTCACTCAACCTAGTCTAAATATATATATATTTTTTATTAATGTCCACTTTTGGATAACTGTAGGGACCCTTTAGAATGGAGTTAAGACGTACTGCACTCCTGGAGGATTGTTTCCGACACCTGAGGGCTGCGAGTGAGCAAACGCTGAAAGGCTGGATGCAGGTGAAGACAAATGCAAGCTTTTCACCAAATAATATGTTCATGGCTAACTAGCTTCTGATGTAATGCTGAATCCCAAATCCCTGCCTAACCCCTGAAGAAGGGCACTACTTGGTGTGCGGAACAAGGGATTCTACACTCTACATAGTGCACTAGCTTTCCATTTAATGGTATTTGGGATTCAATACTGGAACTTTAGTTTTTTGATCTGAATCAGTTAATTAGCTGAGGCTATTCTGAAGTCTACAGATGATGGAACTGTAGAAATGATGGAAATATAAGGAAAAACGTACTTAAGATTTACAGGACTGTCCATCATCTTTATAGTCGATTCTCCTCACCTTTTGGCCAAGAATTTAAAACTACGTTTACCTCTAGTAAAGTCTAAGTATAGTAATACTTATAGTAAAAAGTCCAAGTATGTAGTAATATTAAAAGAAAAAAAATCTAGACTACATCAAATAAAAGTCCAGGTTTTGCTTCTAATTTGCTTCTACAGATGTACAAAAGTAAACTAATTGTGCAAAATCTGTGTCTAAATCTACACCTATGCAATTATTTCAGAATGAACCACAACATCATCATTAATATTTGCCTTTCTTAATCCAAATTACTTAATACCGTAACAATGAAATGAAAGTAACATTGAATGATATTGAGCAGTTACATTATTAATACTGTGTTTAACATGCAGGTGGTGTACTGTGAGAAC
The DNA here is from genome assembly GCA_030014275.1 of Clariallabes melas. Classification (NCBI taxonomy): domain Eukaryota; kingdom Metazoa; phylum Chordata; class Actinopteri; order Siluriformes; family Clariidae; genus Clariallabes; species Clariallabes melas. The sequence goes on from JAQMYI010000039.1 coordinate 665,115, forward strand.
CGAGAAACGAGCGATGTCAATAAGAAGGACTTCTTTCACAAAGCGTTTAAAATGCTGCTGGACTCAGAATCGCAAATGTTCATGTACAACGACACAAATACACTGATCTGGTTTCCTCCTGAGGTAAGACAACTATGAGGGTATGAATGCACTTATGACATGACATCAATTTGTAATTTGAATGTGCAGTTATTTCCTGTTAGTGTAGAGAAACAGTGTAGTGTAGATATCGATACTCCACATGGACGATGGGGTGAAACTAAGTTGCTTTCTATTAATTACAAGTTAGGTTTAGTACGCTTTCGTATACAGATATAGAAATATCCATTCCCTGGTTGAGTGCCTTGCATTTTTAAGTGTGGACTGTGAAGGTCAGAGCAGTGCTGTGGACACCATGGAATAGGAGTCTTACATTGGCAAAAAGCTAAAGTAATGGCTCCCTTGTCTTTGTTTGAATGTATATACCATCAAAACCAACAAACTCATTACTTTAGCTTTTTGTCAGATAAAATGGTTGCACAGCAGGTTATGTTGCTGGCCCAAGTTTAATAATAATAGTAATAACAATAATATTTCACTTATTTGTCACATGTACTTTATAGCACAGTGAAATAATTTTTTCACGTGTCCCAGTTGGGGTCAGACCAAAGAGTCAGCCGGTATACAGCGCCCTGGAGCAGATAGGGTTAAGGGCCACGCTCAAGTGCACAACAGTAGCAACATGGTGGTGATGGGCCTCGAACCCCTGACCCTCCAATCAGTAACCCAGAGCCTTAACCGTTTGATCCACTCCTGCTCCTGTCAGTTTGATCCTGAGCTCAGGTTATTTGATGTTTCACACTAGTTTCAGGTTCTCCAGTGTGGTTTTACTCCAGGGTGCCTCCAATCCCTCAAGAATATTCTTAACAGTTACAGTAGATTGGGTATGCAGAACTGAATAAGTGTGTGTGTGTGTGTGTGTGTGTGTGTGTGTGTGTGTGTGTGTGTGTGTGTGTGTGTGTGTGTGTGTGTGTGTGCATGGTGCCATGCAGTGGAATGGCAGCTCATGCCCACAGACAGGCTTTGAATCCATCACAACCCTGGCCAAGACAAAACACTTATTCAAGACGAACAATGCAAATTTTCAAATTATAGTCATGTTCATGTTCGTAATTATTATTTAATAGAATCAGTGTTGTTCAGCATGACACTTTGTACATTAGTAGTTCTTTGGCTGCACAAAATACCTGTTCTAGAGGTTTCCAGAGTCCCTTAAAATTTTTAAAATATGTTTTAATTGTTGACAAGAGCACATTTAGTTCATAAACAGCGATAAACAGTTTTCTCTAACTCTTCTCTTCGACTTCTCTTTCCTTCAGCCCAGTTTACCAGAGGAGAGGTACTACCTTCTCGGACTCCTGTGTGGTTTGGCTTTTTACAACAACAGTGTTGTGCACATGCCCTTTCCCTTAGTGCTGTTTAAAAAACTTCTCAACATCAGACCTTCTCTGGAGGATTTTGCTGAGCTGAGTCCTGTCATAGCACAGTAAGTTTTTTTAGACAAAGAAAAACATTATCACTGATATGGTGAAACTTTCTTTTCCTCTATCAATCAGAGGTAAAGCTATACCTGTAAGTTTAGAGTCTTTGGTCATTTGCATGATTTGTTTGTAATAAACCTTTTTTTTAATCTTTTTAATTTGCAAAGAAATTAAGGAAACAATGTTTAGTAGCTATTAAAACATGCAGAAAACACTTGATTTGTAGATGTTCCACAGCACTATATATATATATAGTATACTGTATTTGTGGCACTAGATTAGTTTTGGTCTGTTGCCTCATTAGTTCAAATCTCACCTCCAGGCTGTGTGTGTGAAGTTTGTATGAATGAATGAATGAATGAATGAATGAATGAATGAATGAAACTCTGCTTCAGACTGTTTAAGCTTGTGTTATTGCTGAGCCTTTTTTGACAGCTACTGTCTGTTTCTGTATTCAGGAGTTTGCAGTATTTACTGAACTACAGTGATGATGATGCTGAGAACATGGAAATGACCTACACTGTAAGTGTTCATTATTATGCATGGTTCATTTATTATCATAAACAGTCTCTCACAGTTAATATTTTCTTTATAATATGCTCAGGTGGTCTGGAACAACACGGAGATTGAACTGGATCCCAGCGAGCCTGACAAAGCTGTGACAAGCTCTAACAAGTTGGTTACATTATCATAAATATTAATTTAATTATTCCATATAATTATGAAATTTTAAATGAAATTAGTCATGTAGGACCTTCATTTGTGATTTTGTTATGTTGCATACAGTAAAAGTTACAAATGTTTAACAGTTTAACAGAGTTGTATTAGTTGGTATTTGCTTTAAAAAAAAAATGTTTTACTAATTGAAAAAAAATCAAAAATCTTTTAGTGAAAAAGTCCTGCAGGGATTCAAGACATTAAATATAATTCATTTTATATCTTTGACAGAAACCTGTTTGTGAACTCGTATATGGATTATGTGCTGAACAGATCAGTGGAGCGGGTGTTTAATGAGTTTAAAAGAGGATTTTACAAAGTCTGTGACAAAAAGCTGGTGGAATTCTTCCAGCCAGACGAGCTCAGGGGCGTGATGTTGGGCTCAGAGGAGTACGACTGGGACACTTTTAAAAAGGTAAACATCTACATGTATTAATGTAATTAATGATCGCCCTTTCTAAAACCTTTATTATTATTGTTACTATAATTATTCATTATTATTATTGTATTATATTTTATATTTATTTATATTTATTGTTATTAAAACATTACAAATTTTGTTTCTTTTTAATGAACAGAATGCAACATATGAAGGTGGATTTCAGGCAAACCACCCAACGATTGTCTCATTCTGGGAAGCGTTTGAAGAACTGTCAAGTCAGGACAAGAAAGGCTTCCTCTGTGAGTCCATTAAATTATTTTCTATACAGTGTGTTACAGCTGAATGAGGTCATTTTGAGATAAAACATCAGATATTAGAATTGAGGGTTAGTTAAATTAAATTGCATACAGTTTCATATCTAAAAAAAAACATATCTAAAAGGCATCTAATGTTTTGTGTTTGTTGATACCAATATAACTAGTATTAAAATATTTGTTTTACTGTAAAGATGCTTTCCAGAGGAAGCCCATTACAGAAAGGTCATTAGTGAAACGTGAATAAATAAAATTATTACTTATTATTCATTTTAATAATAATAATAATAATAATAATAATAATAATTGAACTATTATTGAAAATATGTTTTGTGGCATTTTCCAGGGTTAAATCTAGTTCAACTCCAAAAACAAGCAAAACATTTAAACTCTTTGGCTGTAAAGTCCTTTTAGTTCAGGACAGAAATAAACTGAATTAAGACACTTTTTTTGTTTGTTTGTTTAAGCTCTTTAAGAGTTTTTTGGTTCTGAATATTAAAAAATATTTTTTTTAAAAAGGAAAATGATTTTAAAAATATAATGCGTTTCCACTCTAGTTGCCTGGTGTTTCTAAGGTTTATAAAAGAATTAAAACAAACATGAAATATAAATTGGCATACTGTATACACATTAATGTAACATTAAAACCACCTAGGGGCAGCTTTGGCCCTCTCAGAGCATGACTCCACAGGGCCTCTTGGTTACAGGGCGGAGCCTCCATGAGTCAGACTTGTTTGTCTAGTACAAGCCGTGGGTTCTCGATTGGATTGGGATCTGGGGAGTTTGGAGGCCGGTGATCAGTGCGGTCCAGTTCACCATTCAGTGGTCATAATGTTATGGCTGATCGGTATATATAAGAAATCAAGATCACAGGTATACTGTATATGACATAATTTAATTGTCCCAAGTGGGTGGAGCTTCAGATTGGTTTTAGATGATGCTGTAGTTGTAAGTGGACAAAGTTTGAGTTCTTTATAGTTCTGACATTTTTATTGCTTTATTAAGAATACATTTTTATAGAATACATTTTTCAAAAGTGAACTTGTTCACTTAGTTTTAGCTAGTTTTAACACTATTGGACATAAAATATTAACAAGGCGCATAAAAAATATTATAAATGTAACACACCAAGAAGGATACACACTTTTGCATCTATTTTGGTGCGGTTCTAAATTTTTGCACAATGCAACTTTATGCAACTTTTATTAAAACTCCCTTAATAACACAAAACATAACTAATGACCTTTCCCTAATCCTATTCACATTTTTTATCTGCTCCTTCATTTCTGTAAACAACATTGTAAAAGTGTAAGTGTCCTTTTTCTTCTGCAGTGTTCGTGACCGGGTTTGATCGAGTTCCCATTCTGGGTATGGGACAGGTGAGGATGAGAGTACGACCCTTCTATAACTCCACAGAGGATCATCTACCCCATGCCCTTACCTGTCACACCCTACTGGACCTCCCTGTGTACCAATCAAAAGAAATACTTCAAACCAAGCTCGTTGAGGCCATACACCACAGAAGAGGCTTCTGGGAAGATTAAAATAACTTAATATATACTATATTATATATGACTTAATATATCAGCCTAATTACTCGGTGAGGTTGTAATTTTTGGGGAGAAAGTTAGGGAACTTTTGCTGAAACCCCTCAGATAATCTTGAGAATCTGATTCTCAAGGATTGAAACAGGGACCTTGAGGGTAAAAACTTAGTGAGCAAACAGGCTGTTCAAGGCAGATTCATAACCTGGCTCTCATTGCACTTTTTTTTTAAAGCATTATATAATTTCACAAAACGACAAAAAGTCTTTGTTTAATTTCTGAAGGACAAATCTAGATAAAAATAAAATTTAAAAGAATAAAAAAAAATACATTGAACATGTAACATTAACCTCACATCCAAACTACACACACTAAATTCATAGATGGCCAGTTAAGGACTTTTATAAAATGATATTTTGCTATTGAGTTTGAAATACTGTATGTATGTTTGTATATTAGAAAGAATACCTGAAATGTATTTAAAATATTTAAGAGTAAATATAAAGAAGAAACACAAAAATTTACATTACAATTTAACACTACACAACTACAAAAAATAAAACCAATGCATTTTTTAATTGTGATATTTTGCAGTAATTCAGTATGTCTAAGGTATTGAAGTCACCAGAATATTTATTTTATGGATGTTTTGTGTAAACAATTTTCTTGCAAGAACTATAGTATTTGTTGTTTAGCTAAACTTCATGGTGTGTTTAAACCTGCATGTTTAATCTTCAGCATTAATTTTATTCATTTCTTTATTATTGTCCTAGACGTGCACCCTGTAACTTCTGCTAGGATTTTAATTAAAGGCTACAATGTCAAATGTTTTCATTTATTTCCATTTATTTGTATTATATGGTTGAAGATTGTTCCTTGCATATAAAATATTTATTTCCACAATAATCACCATTTATCCATAAACAATAAGGTTTTTCATTATTATAATGTTGGTACTGTATCACATTATACAGCTCAGCTACAGTAGGAACTGCACTGCAGATAACCTGAATAAGTTTTAGCCTGTTAACCCATAAACTATAAGCAAAAAGCTTTTCATAGTCGTGCTGAGTGAACAGATGAGTTAATGTTACAGTAGATTCTGATCTTGTAATAATAAGGTGGTAAGTCATCATATCAGTTCTGCAGAACTACAATCTAAATGTCACTTGTGTCATGCTGCACTCCATGCTGCTGGACTCAAGAAGCTTCAGCATTTTCTTTTATTATTATTATTATTATTATTATTATCATCATTATTATTATTATCATTTTGGGGGAATTTTTTTCCAGATTTTCTCACTAATTTAGTTGTATTTAATTCCCACCCATTATTAGGACACTCCCACATTAAGGCCACTCCTACCAGTCAAAGACAGCAACTTGACGGCAGCCAACAGCATCTTTTTAAACTGCCCGCTTACGCACTATTGGGGCAATGTAACACACTCGGAGGACAGCGCTATCCGTTCCTAGTGCTTGCTTGAGCTCACAGACGTCCATGATTGGCTATAGAGCCATGTTTGATGTGAGAGCGCTAAATGCTTCCCAGACTGCCATCTAAAAGAGATCAGCCAATCAGCTCTCTCCACACTCCCAGCTGCCTTGTTTTTTGTAAATACGCATACACATTTATATTTTTGTCCGATAAAAAGAAACACATTTGCTGAATACAATGTCATGTCCTTCTATGTCTGTAATGTCTGTAACTTTGTCCAATTCAAATCTTTCAACGATTAATCTTAATCGTCACTCAGATGACTTAGATTTCACATGAAAAGACATCAACCTGAAAAAAGTGTATTATTGTGAAATACAAACTTGTTAAGATATTGCAACCTGAATTTGACATGGTTACGGACACTACAGATTTTTAGCTTTTTAAGTTTTTTTTTTTTTTTTTTTGCCAAAAACCAATTTAAGCAACAATTTTTACAGATCAAATGCTTCTAGACGCTTAGTATCAATACTCATAAAGAAATCTGAATAATTTGCATTTTAAACGATTATAGTTTGAAACGGACAGTATAACGCTGAAAAATGTAACATATAAAATCATCTCTCCAAAATGACTGAAGTTAGAAACTTGAAATTTGAAGGGAAGCGAGATCGGTCACTTCCATGTTGCATAATCTTTGGCACACACACATTTTCTGTATTATTAGATTAGATTCGATTAGATTCAACTTTATTGTCACTGCACATGTAGGCACAAGGCAACGAAATACAGTTAGCATCAAACCAGAAGTGCATTTTCACAGTGCAGAATAATTTGCATATATAAATAGTATATAGTGAGTTAGATTAGTTACAAATTATACATGAAATCATCACTAATACTGTGTTTTGACCAACAGCAAAGCAGTTTAAACATAATACGGAACTTTCTGTATCAATAAAAAACAGGACCTTTCATTTCCTATTACAGAAAGAGTCATATTTTACAGGACAGTCCGCAGCCCCATCTACAGGCGTGTTTGTCTACTCGCTATTTCCATGAAAGAAAGTTTAGTTTCGGTTTTGTTTCGTCTGGTTTAAGTTGTTTCTGTTCCACTTTACATTCTCATTCCTCTTACACCACCAGCTGGGACTGGGACACTGAGACACTGGGACTCTGAGACACTGTACACGTGGACACTGTTCCAGAGAGGACACCTGTAGGACACCCTGTGGGATTCAGAATGCTTCATTGGGGCAAACTGAACTCGACAGAAGATGATCCTTCACATCAGGATAATAAAGTATGTGATGAAATTTTCCGCGAGATGGGAAGCAAGGATGTGTCAATCACATCTCAGGGGCTCGCGACGTTCATCAGGGACCCGGACCGGAGAGTCACCTTAGTGACGTCACATAAGAGTAAGAGAAAGCTGACGCCGTACCAATGTGAGATTCTGTTAATGATTTATTTTATGCTCAGGTATCAGTACGAACATAAATCGGGGATCAAACAGCACAAAACGCATATAAGAATCTTCCTGCCTGTGATTAGTTACTTTTGTTACTGTTTGATACACACAGTAGCAGTCAAAGGTTTGAACACAACTTCTAACTGAATTGTTTTTTTATTGTGTTTGTTTAGTGATTTATTTTACACATTTGAGAACAAGACTGGGAATTTCAAAACTATGACATACAAATGGTTTTAGGTACTTAAGTAACAACAACAGTAACAGTCAGTTGTTATATGACGTGAAGGTCAGGAACATTCTGGAACATTTCTTACAAAATGTGTCGAGAGCATTTGCAAAGCCCATCAAGCACCATGATCAAACTGTCTCTTATGGAGACCTTCCCAGGAAAGCAAGACCAAAACTTACCTCTGCTGCAGAGGGGAAGTTCATTTAGAGTTATTTGGAGTAATTTTACAATGTAGAATAGATAGATAGATAGATAGATAGATAGATAGATAGATAGATAGATAGATAGATAGATAGATAGATAGATACT
>JAQMYI010000039.1:747922-760828 GCA_030014275.1 Clariallabes melas
AAAAGTTGATTTATTTCAGTAATTCAATTCAGAATGTGAAACTCATATATTGTATAAATTCATTTCACACTGAGAGATGTATTTCAAGTGTTTATTTCTTTTAATCTTGATGGTTATGGTCTACAGCTAGCGAAAACCCAAAATTCAGTATTGCAGAAAATTAGAAGACCAATAAAAAAAAAAAAATTGTTTTTAACACAAATGTTGGCCTACCGAAAAGTATGAACATGTACAGGATTCAACACTTGGTCGGGGCTCCCTTTGCGTAAATAACCTGACCTAAGGACGAAAAGGACTGGACTGTTGCACAGTGGGCCAAAGTCCTCTTTTTAGTTAGGCCTGCTGGAAACTGAGGAGACACTGTGCAGGGCAGCAGGTACCTTTAGGCCAGGTGTATAACAAAAATAAATGTGGAAAAAGTGGAAAAACATTTATCATTATTCGCCTGTTCTAGCATACCTGAATATTTTGGATGTATATTTGTATAGACACAGACTGTAGAAAGTGTTTCCACATAAGAAGCATGAAGTGCCGTTTTATAGGCATAGGAACATTCTCATCATATTATAATACCATACAACCATGTTTACTCTGTAACACTCTCATTTACTCACTCACTCACCGACTATACCGCTTTATCCTGTATACAGGGTCACAAGGGGCCTGGAGCCGATCCCAGGAGACTTAGGGCACAAGGCGGGGTACACCATGGACAGGGTGTAGGACACACAAACACACACACACACACACACAACACACACCATGCAAGAGGAGAACATGTAAACTTCATGCACACAAACCGCGAGACGGGTATCGAACCCTGACCCTGGAGGTGCAAGGTGACAGAGCTAACCTAGAGCTTTAACGATTATTGTATAATAACCGATAAGACTTTTATTTAAATAAATACAAAACCACAACATTTATAAATCCATTGTATTTAGAGTTAAAATGAAGATACTAATGAAAGCTTGATTTCCTACAGTAGACCTGTAGGAAATTACATTTTATGTATTTATGTAAGTCTTAATGAAATGAAATGAAATGTGCATAAATTATGCATTTGGCCTCTTATCTGGCTGTCAGTGGACACAGTCACGTGATCAGTGACGCCACAACATACGCTTCTCCTACATTCCCGAATAGTGTCTCATCTACGCTGTAGTGTACTAGCTAGTGCGCAGGCGGCGCCGTTGAACCGTGTAGGTGCTGTCGTGCGCCTGTGTAGGGTGTGTAGGAGGATTTGGGACGAGACCGTAGCTGTAACTTCCTTGTTATTATCATAACATACGGAGAAGCAGAAAATAACCTGCTGTAAGTGACACGGGAATGTGCCGTCCAAGGTAGGTCGTTATTTACACATGGTTATTCGGCATATTTGGTTATTAATGCTTGCTAACGCTAATTAGCATACTAGCTTGGCATTTTTAGACAGTGCTTAGTGTTTGCTAGTTATGCTAGGTGCCTAGCTTCATCTGTATTTAAGACTTAAATGTATTTTAAGCAGGTAAAAATTTAAACATGTACTGTGTGTGTGTGTGTGTGTGTGTGTGTGTGTTAATAAGAGTGAAAATGAATCATGTTCTATTCAAATCTATCTTTATATAAATAATGTGTGATAAAACAAACACACACCCAGCTGTTACAGTTGATTCAGGGAGAGATGTGGAGATGTTAACCAGTTCACCAGGTTAGGAGATGTGGAGATGTTAACTAGTTCACCAGGTTAGGAGATGTGGAGATGTTAACTAGTTCACCAGGTTAGGAGATGTGGAGATGTTCACCAGGTTAGGAGATGTGGAGATGTTAACCAGTTCACCAGGTTAGGAGATGTGGAGATGTTAACTAGTCTGTCTGGATAAAATCATATAAAATGCTTTGAGTTAAATTATCAGTTTATCTGGTTGAGATGGTGAGCTGACATGGTCTTACAAGCTTAACTAGTTGACTCCTTTCTGTCTTTATCAACTAACTTTAATCTATCAAATTAACCTTAATCTTATTTATTTGGATGTTTTTAGAGTCTATCAGACTGTCATTTCTGTCTGGACAAGAATTTAACTAAGAAAGTCAAAATGTATTCCTGAAATAAACTGTAGTGTTTTTATCATCATCATCATTATTTTTTTTTAATATGTGACATAGGTAGAGGTGCCAATATTTATAATAATTGTAATAATAATATTAATACAGGTCCTTGTCATCATCACAGTGTTATCCTGGTCAGGATTGTTGACACTTTTTTTGACACTTGCCTGGATTGAGGTTGGAACACACCCTGGAACTGGAGGTCGTTCCATCACGAACCGTGACATTAATAATAACTACATTACTATTAATAATGGGCGGTACGATGACGTAGTGGTTAGCACTTTGACTTCACACCTGCAGGGTCAAGGGTTCGATTCCCGCCTCGGGTTTGTGAGTTTGTGTGAAGTTTGAATGTTCTCCCCGTGCTTGGTGGGTTTCCTCCCACAGTCCAAAGACATGCAGGCTTGGCGTTCCCAAATTGTGTCCAGACTGGGATAGGCTCCAGTGTATACAGCATAAGGCGGCATATACTGTAGAACATCAATAGTTTTCCACGGAGACGGTCCTGTCCTCAGCTAATGCAGACAGCTGTTCTCTGAGGACTCGTGACTGCAGTCACTCGACAGTTCAGGACTGGAGTTTCCTACAGTCTACCTGATCCTCCAATAACGAACTGGACTCCATTTTAACTTAAACACATCTCCTGTTATACTGAACTTCCAGCCTCCTAACACACAGTATGAGTGCAGATCAATCCCTGCTATCCGTTATCACCCAGATGAGGATGGGTTCCCTGTTGAGTCTGGTTCCTCTCAAGGTTTCTTCCTATTGCCATCTCAGGGAGTTTTTTCCCTCAGCACCGTCACCCTCGGCTTGCTCATCAGGGACGATCTGATCATTCTGATTCACACACATTCACATCTCATACAATCTTAAATAATTCTTTTGATTGTGTAAAGCTGCTTTGCGACAAGGTCAATTATTAAAAGTGCTATACAAATAAAATTGCATTGAATTGAATTGAATGAATGGTGTTGGCTCAGTGTGTTAAGGCTCTGAGTTACAGTTCGAGCCCCAGCTCTGCCAAGTTACTGCTGTTGGGCCCTTAATCAAGGCCCTTAATCCCGTCTGCTCCCGGGGCGCCGCATAATGTACAGTGCAGTAATGTATATGTGACTGAATATGTATAAGCCTGAACTTTTACTTTATCCGCGTCAGGATTCCAGTCAGAATTCCATAGTCTTTCCCAGGACGACACGAGACACATTTCAATCATGTGGAAATGTTTTTGAGTGAGGTCAGGACTGCACGAGTGATGTGGCAATAACTTCCAGCCGAGTTCCTGTAATGGTGTTGCTGAATGAGTGTGTGTACAGTTTACACAGACAGCTGCATCTCCTTCTTTCGCAAGTTGACAAATCATAAAAAAAAAATGTTAATAGAGGACACAAAAATGACATGAAGGATAAATAAATATGACATGATCTACAGAACAGTGGTTGTTACCTGATGGACTGTGGTCCAGATTTAACCTTAAATTTTTTAAATTATATTTTATTTTCGTTAGTTTTAGGATTTTTTTTTTTTTGCAGAAGTGGTTTGCAGTCACGTATTTTATTTACATTTATAAGAAACTGGAACTAAACTGGTCACATGATGCAAAAGAAAATCGTTCTGGATTGTCCAGTAATCTTCTACATACAGTACTGTGCCAAAGTCTTAGGCACCACAAATCTGTGTCTAAAACTCCTGATTTTAAACAATGAGTTTTCACTCTAAATATTGACTGTCTATTTTATTTCTCTTTATAGAAGTTTCTTTTATGCAGAAATGTTTTCAAAAGCATCTTTTAATAATATTTTTTTATATTTTTGTATTTGCCCAAGACTTTTGCACAGTACTATAAGTAAAACAGCTGTTAGGTTTTACTGAACATGCTGGAGAATATGAGATCTTCTGGTAACTTTGTCACACTCGCTCCTTTATATTTTTATGCAAATCCCAGGAGCGTACATTAGGTGTTTTGTTTCCATCTGAAAACTGGTCTTTATATATATTCTTCTGTAATGTAATTTATTTATTAATTTTTAAGTTATACAGTATATGGAAATACTGAATGATTTTGTACATAATTATACAAGACATGATAAACATATATAACAAAATTGGTACAGCATATAATATATGATGCCTAAGACTTTTGCACAGTACTGTATATGACTTAAGGCTTTCTTGTTCAGCTTCTTCAAAACATCACAACTACTGTACTTCTTCCATACTTCTGTTCCAGACTCGTCATCCACTCGAAGAGGAGAAAGCCGGGCCACGTAGCCTGAGGCTCCACTGCTCGCCGTCTCTCCTGTTTGTCCTTTCTCTCGCTGTGTGTGTGTGTGTGTGTGTGTGAGCGGCGATGCTGTGCTGGGGCAGTTCGGCTTTGGGTCAGCTCGGTCTCGCCGTCCCCGAAGCCGCCGTGTTTGAGCCCCGGAGCTGCTGCGTGTTCGATGGCAGAGGGCTGAAGGAGGTGGCGTGCGGTGGGCAGCACTCGCTGTTTCTGATGCACGACGGGAGCGTTTACACGTGCGGGTCCAACAGTCACGGACAGCTGGGACACGAGAGGCCTGGAGGCAAGCCTGGTAAGGGTTAGGCATCAAATTATAGAATTATAATTTAAAGAATCCTGATAATTATGAATTTGTAATCAGAATTGTCATATATAATATATATTATGTATAGATAAAGTCTCTATTCATAACCAAGATATGTTAAAAAAAAAAACATGATTTTACAGGATTCAAAGCTGACTTCCTTTCGCCACTCTGGCAAAGTTGATTTATTTTCCCAATAAGAGCATGTTTTTATTCTTCATTTTTCACACCATGAAAAGAAATAAAAGAAAAAAGGAAAATTGGGCTAGATTTTATTTGCATCATAAGTATAGAACATCCCACACGCCTCTGCTCCAGCACCACCTGCTCATATTCACTGTGTGAAGTTTATCTGCTGAATACTGAATGTGCCAGAATATTTCACCGAGGTGAGTCATTATTCACAACTGAGACGCAGGAGTGTGAAGCTTATGTGTTCTTCAGTGATGTTCACTGAGTTTCTGTCGAAGCAGAAGTGAGATGAGTAAAGGCTGGCCAGACAGAGACGGTGTATAAAATATACCAGACAAACTGTAACTAATTTAAGTTGCTCCATCCTCGTAAAAAAAAAAACATGCCATGAATCATTGAATTCGATGTTTGTATTACTTAATAACTGTGTGTGTGTGTGTCCACAGAGCTGGTCGGGGCACTGGATGCCCAGAAGATTGCAGGTGTTGCATGTGGGCAGGCCCACTCTCTGGCCTTGAGTGAGCAGGGGCAGGTGTTCGCGTGGGGAGCGGGCGAGTGGGGGCAACTCGGTCTGGGCACGGCAGAGGAAGCCGTCCGGGTTCCCAGGTGAGACGGAGAACTGAGACGTATAGACGTATAGTGAGAGAACCTTTATCACGCTTGTGTGATTGATTGATTGATTTTATAACATCCACATGATATCGTGTTGTCACCGGATACGCTAATATTTATGCTTCGGTGTATTTCATTGTATTACATGATACTGGATGGTGATACATTCTGTTGTATTGAAATACGTCACGTTACATAACATTGTATTAAACGACACTGTGTTACATTACATTATTTTACGTTATATCACGTTATATATGCAGTATTGCATTTTACTGTGTTGGTTTGCTTTGCATTACATTAAACTACATTATGTTACTTTACATTTGCATTATTGCATCGTGTTACATCGTGTTACATCGTGTTACATCCCATTGCATTGCACTACATTTCACGGCATTGCAATAAACTACATTGTTACATTATGTTGCATTATTTTACATTACATTGTTACATTTCATTCCATTAAACTACATCTGATCCCCGAAATTCACAGGGTAACGTTACGTTCCTAGAGAAGCCGTGAATTGTGAAAAACCACGAATTTTGGATTCTATTTTTATAGTTTAAACCCTAAATATTCCCCCAAAACACTTTAATTTCATTTCAAATTCAGCTTAATTCATTACCTTTAAAAAATAAAAATAAAAAACCGTATACTGTACAGTACCGTACTGCTGTGTCTCCCGCAGTGCTAGAATGTAAAATCCTGATGTTACCCCTGTATATGTGCTGTAATTCATGCAAGCGTGTTTTCTTTGGGATCAGTTCTGTAGTGTAAATACGGTAATAATTCACCATCACATGCTGCATTTTTCGCAAAGTCGCTTTGTGTTCCCTCTACAATACGAAATAATGTATAAAGTATTATATTTATTATTATTATTATTATTTTTATTATTCATATTTTTATATTTTGCATGGAAATTTCACTGAATTTACTTTTGTTATGAAATTATTAAATGATATTGAAACACATGAAAAATTATATATTGCCACAAAAAAAAGCCATATTTGAGGATATTTGCGGTTTCTGCAAAACAATTTAGTTTTAGGTACTAAGGAAAAGTCCGCGAACGTCTGAGGCCGCAGACTCTGAACCGCGACTTCACGGGGGTCGACTGTACTGTACGTTACGTTATGCTGTTTTGCATTATATTATGTTACGCTACATTATGTTGCCTTGCGTTTCAATAGCAGACCTGCGACCTTTTGTGCAGCTGGTAATAAACTTAAGTCCTCTATTCTACTTAAACCTGAGATTTTATTTTAAATATGTATTATACCTGTTCTAAACAACTAAATAACTTATTGTGATATTTTAAGATAGAAGATGAAGCGAAATCAAAAATGTACCTTAATTCACTTTATATAATCCTGTATGTCTGTGGGACTGTTTACATCCTGTTATATATCAGACCATTTATTATAAATGACATTAGACCGGTGGTAGTTTTAATAAGGGAAGTTCAGGTTGATTATTTGAGGTGCCAGATTTCTATTAGAAAATTATTTTGCTCAATAAAATAGCTGCATTTTTCTGTCATCAAAATTCCTATTCAAATAATAATTTTCACTAAAATGATTCCCTGATATTCAAATTTCTTCTGCAATGGCAGAATTTCTGTCCATATTATTTACATAATGAGATGAAATTACAAAGAATATGCTTTTTTTTTTTTTTTTTTTTTTTTTTTTTTTAATGTAATTTTTTTTGTACCTAAACGGAGTAACTGTTTGTATTTCTCGTGTTGCCTGGATGTACAGGTTGATTAAGAAGTTGTGTGAGCATCGGATCTCACAAGTCATGTGTGGCAACCAGCACTGTATCGCACTTTCTAAAGGTGAGACCAATTCCTTATTATTGTACTGTTCTCCTTTAAGGCAGTTGTGTTGTTATTGACTAGTACTGTATGTTTTGACCGTCTGCTTCTTCTTGTCACCCTCTCAGATGGTCAGCTGTTCACGTGGGGTCAGAACTCGAGCGGTCAGCTGGGTTTGGGGAAAGGCGAGCCGAGCTCTCTGTCTCCTCAGCCCCTGAAGTCTCTATGTGGGATCCCACTGGCTCAGATCAGCGCAGGAGGAGATCACAGCTTCGCCCTGTCTCTCTCGGGGGCCGTGTTCGGCTGGGGCAGGAACAGCGCCGGGCAGCTGGGCCTCAATGATGAGCAAGGTGAGGGGTAGAGAGGACGGAGGTGGCCATGGCCATACCCTATATTGCCATGCTTTCACTAGGGATTAATAGGATTTTGGCCCCGCCCGTTTTGCAGCTATAACAGCTTCAACTCTGTGCTTTGTGCACTGGTGCGCAGTCATGTTAGGACTGGTTTGGGGTTGTTTTTTTCAGGAGTTGGGCTCGGCCCCCTAAACTCCATTGAATGAACTCTTCCAAGACATTTTGGACAATTTCATGCTCCCAACTTTTTGGGGACGGCCTACTTCCTGTTCCAACATGACGGTGTACCAGCGCACAAAGCGAGGTCCATAAAGACATGGATAAGCGAGTTTGGTGTGGAAGAACTTGACTGGCCTGCACCTCAACCCAATACGCAACTCAAACCCTCTTCGCAGAAGAGTTGAAGCTGTTATCGCTGTAAAGGGGGCGGGGCCAACATCATATCATATAAACCCTATGGATTAAGAATTGGATGTTACTCAAGTTCATACTGTATGCATGTGAAGGCAGGCGAGCGAATACTTTTGGCAATACGGTGTATAATCTGATCTAGGACCAAGAAAGCATCAGGTTTGTGCGTTCAGATAGTGTTAATAAAACAGATTCGAGTCAGTTCAGGCTGAAACGTTAGTGATAAAACACTCTGGGGTTGTGACAGTAATTCCTCTTTTTCCCTCTTTCCCTGAATCAGACCAGCTTGTTATTGCTCATGTCCTATAAACCTGCACGTTATTACCGACCAGCACACGGTGTTACAGTCCATACTTACAATAACTCATGTGGAAAAAGCTAAATAGACTTTTGCTCATATCCTCATTTCGGTTATCACATGGCTAACAATGTGCAAGTTTAATTGCTTTCACTTTTTCTTTTAGTTTGAGCTCGCAAAAAACATGAGTCTGTTCCTGTTACTGATTTCGACTCCTAATGCGCAAATGGTGAATAACGGGAATGTTAACTGACAAAGTGTCTCTCTTTCTCTTTCACTTTCTCTCTCTCTCTCTCTCTCTTTTGCTCTCTTTCTCACTTCAGTCATGTTTTAGACAAAAGACTAAAACACAGCCAGTCTCGCTCACAAGTCTTGTACTAATACTAACGTCGTTATTTTAGTGTCTACAGGTCGTGTCCCGTTCCTGTGGTGGTAAAGTTTCACGACAGAACTGAGCCGCATCATTTGCATTGTGCTGAATTGTGCTTTTTTTAAAAAAAAAAGTAATAGCGCCCATAACAAAAGCCAGGCTTGGTTTTCTACCTCATGAATAAAGAAGTATTCAAAGCTTGCCATCGGCGACATGGATGATAATATTATATTATATTTATATATATCNNNNATATGTATTATGTTTGCGTATATATTTATCTGTTTCTGAACGCAGCCTTATTTAGTCATTAACCCAGTTATGTAAATGTGTTAAAGCAACGTCTTTGATGCTGGTGTGATGATTTAGACATGTATTTTGCATGATGCTAAACTTAGTGAGAACATTTTGCACCTGATCAGTTACACGGTGTACGTTTTCTCTCCTGCCGTCAACAGATCGGGGCGTTCCCTGCCATATTAAATTCCTGCGCTCACAGAAAGTGGTCTACATCAGCTGTGGGGAGGAGCACACGGCCGCGCTGACCAAGGTACAGGTCTCCTCGGTGTCCCCAGTGTCACCGTCTGGATTTGAACCAAATCTCTCGCATTTAAATAAAAGCCTTCATTAGGATCTGATCTCTTTTATTAGAAAGAAATCTGTACACATTTGGGTTGTTGAAGTGAAAAACCTAGAACACAGCTTATTTTAGTGAGGTGTGTATTTTAGATGTCTGTTATCAAGATGAGCTACAAAGTACCAATGCTTCGTACGGTCACAGTGACTGTTTTTATGACGTTCGAGTCAATGAAGCGATCGACGTTTACAGAAGACCTGAAGCACAGAACGGTGATGAGACTCGATGCAGATGATTTTAAATAAGCCGTTCGTCCGTGAACGAGAATGTTTGCGGTCGCCTAATGAACATGTCGTTTGTACAGGATGGAGGTCTGTTCACGTTTGGAAATGGGTCGGGAGGACAGCTGGGGCACGGCTCCACCAACAACGAGCCGCTGCCACGCAGGGTTCTGGAGCTCATGGGCACCGAGGTGTCCCAAATCGCCTGTGGCAGGTACGCAGGAAATCATCTGATCATCTCGGATGTGAATTACATGTTGGTACTCGTGTGATACGTTCAGTTTGTACCAGTGTTTAGACATAAGAGCTTTTAAACTGTTACAATTTAACACTAAACT
Organism: Clariallabes melas; assembly: GCA_030014275.1. NCBI lineage: Eukaryota > Metazoa > Chordata > Actinopteri > Siluriformes > Clariidae > Clariallabes > Clariallabes melas. The sequence continues at coordinate 757,854 of JAQMYI010000039.1, forward strand.
TAAATAAGAGCTTTTAATCCTGATAAAATTCAACACTAAACCTATATAATTAATTATATAATAATAGTAATAGTAAATATAGTTGCAGGAAATGATGAGCAGGCCCAAAATGAAAAAATGAAGTTGGTAAGAATAAAATCAGTCCACTATAAATTTAACCTCCTAAAAGCAAATCAAACAACTTTCTGAAGAAGCATAAAAAAAAGTTGGCACCCTTTCTGCACTCATCCATTCATCTGTTTTGTTTGGTCTTTTGGTCTTAATTAAATGAACCTGATCAGAACATTCCCTCCATCTATCCGTTCCAGACACCACACGCTGGCGTTCGTGCCCTCCACCGGCTTGGTGTACGCCTTCGGCTGCAACGCTCAGGGTCAGCTCGGCTTAGGGACCAGAGGCAACTCCATGATCCCTCTGCCGGTCCGAAACATCCATCCTCCTGTTCTCACCAACACCCAAACAGGTGGTTAAACACGACATCATGTGCTGGATAAGTAATGCAATGTGTCCTGATTTATTGTACAGACATTTTTCGTCGCCTTTGTCAGGTTTGATAAAACCTCATTTGCCGGTTACGTGGCTCCTGCATGTGACTCACCACAAAATCTGACCAGGCAGCTGAGTCCAGGCTCGATCAAACCACAGTGGGGAAATTTATTTGCCTAGATTCCAAATACCGGGAGGTTTCACTTTTATATCAGTCACAAGTTTTTTGCAGAGAAACAGCAGAGATCATTCACAGGCCTTTTTCATAAAATAGTAGATGTGAGAAATGTCTAGTTTTTCCTTCTTAAGTAGATTGATAGAAGGATGTGATTGAATAATTGGGTCTAATCAGATGCTTTTTATCACACAATAAACTTAGTGTTGTTTAATGGAGGTTTTATATCTATTAATAACATCAGGGCTGAGATAATCATCTTCAGTAAGTGCTTTATATTAGGGACGAGAATCACCAGTCACCACCCGATACAATATGTTAATACTGTGATTCTGTATCACGGTTTTATAAATATCCCGATATGATTATTACATAAATTTTTTATTTTGTTGCAATTTTTAAGACCTTGAACCTTTAAAATAATAATAATAATAATAAAGCTGTCATAACTCAAAAGTTTTATACCTTCATTTAACAGCTTTACAACTGAATTGAACATGAGTAATTAAATGTAGGCCGTTCCTTATGACATTAGTTTTTTCACTTAAAAAACAAGTGCAACGTTTAAACAACACAAACTAACTTCAGTTGCAGGTAGTCCCCGACTTATAAACGAGTTTCGTTCCAGGAGCGCAGTCGTAAGTCGGATTTGTTCTTAAGTCCGACAAAAATTAATCTTGTACGCCTTTGATATAAAATGTGAAGCATAGCAATCCATTTGATTAAATCTCTTTCCTCTTTCCCCACACTGCCATCATGTGTCCAAAAAACTGTCACTGTGTCTAAAGAGTACTTAATCTCACCGTTTGTCTCTGTGCCTTTTAAATACAATATACCGGAGAATATTGTATATAATTGTTAATATTTTTTGTTGTCTATATTTTGTAAAATACATGTGAGCTATTTCTGTGATTTGTTCACATCTACAGATGTTTTTAGAACCGCGGTCCGTTCGTATCTGCGGAAATTCGTAACTCGAATGTTCGTAAGTCGGGGACTGCCTGTGCAAGAGTTTAACATTTTAACTTCAAATTTAATTAAAACACAAAGCAACATTGTTACTGATCAATGCGTATCTTCACGTCATCCACCGTCATTATTCTTTATAAATAAACTTGACAAATAATTCACTCCTACCACATGAGGAAATAGTCCAGAGTGCGCCACCTTTAGGATTATAAAGGAACCGTCACATTTTTCTGCCTCAAATGCTCGAAAGCTCATGCAATTGGCAAAGTATCAGTCCAAGGCTGATTCTGATCAAGCTGAAAACAAGCCAATGACACATTTTATTATAAATGTGAAAACTTAAAAAAAAAAAAACCAGTTTTTGTTGTCACTGTGGAGTCACATGAATCATCACACAAAAGAACTGTGGTTCGTAGTACCATAACGATATATTCTGACCCCTTCTAGTCATAGTGGATCTAGATCTTTGTGTGTGACTTCAGTCCTCTTCAGTACCTTTAATAACATTATATTGCTCTGATATTTATTATGTAGTTTCATACTATCTCCAGCTTTATTTCATAGTTAGGAGTTTTTTTTTCCTTTTTCTTTTCTTCCCAGATCCGATCTGTCTTTCTGCCTTGGTGACATGAGTTTCCATAATTAGGTTAAGAAAATGAAAAAAATACCAAATGCTGAGAGAAATGTGTGAGACGTTAACGCCGGTAGACTCCGAAAGCTCAAAAATACCAGATGCAGCGCAACGCATTTTAAATTACAGTGTGAAAAGGAGAATCCTGTCTTTACGAAAGTAATAAATCATAATTGTAGAGCGTAGTGTCCTGTATTTATTTATTTTTGCCAACAGCTACAGTTTTTTCTGTCGGTATTTATTCATGTTTAGTTGCAACTATCGGCAAAACAAGTTAGATCTTGTTATAAAATAACATTACAGCAGTTGTTTATTTATTTATTTTTTCTCACTGTGTCTTGAATTTAATAAAACATAAAAGGATTTTAACTGTAAGATTGTCATGTTAAAGAAAATCCAGAAACAGAACCACGGTTTATCTCAAACTCTGACCGATCAGATTAAAGAATTCAGCATCGCTGCTGTTATTTAATTAAATTTTCAGTATGAACAATATTCTGGTGTTCTATATGTTACTTCACATGAACTTATTTTTAGATCAGATGAACTAGATGGAGGTTCTGTCCTGTATTAAAAGAGTGTGTATGTATATATATATATATATATATATATACACACTACCGTTCAAAAGTTTGGAGTCACTTGCAAATTTCTTTGTTTTTGTTTAGAGATTTATTTTCTACATTCTACAACAATACTGGGGATTTCAAAACT
>JAQMYI010000039.1:785105-795952 GCA_030014275.1 Clariallabes melas
CACACACACGCGCACACACACACACACACACACACACACACACACACACACACACACACACACACACACACACACACGTATATCAGTGCTGTCACGCATGTAGCAAAATGTATTTAGTTTTTTATTTGTTTGATATTCCTGAATAACGTTTAGAGAGAGATAGTGTGTGTGTGTGTGTGTGTGTGAATAAATACAGTAAAACCTTGGAGTTTGAGTAACTCGGTCTTGGAGCATTTTTGCAAGACGAGCAAATTTTTTATATTTTTAACTCGATAAACGAGCGAGGTCTTGAAATACGAGTACTGTAGTACGTTTTGTCTGTCGAGTGTCACATGATCACAACTGAACCAATGGTTATTCTCTCTCTCTCTCTCTCTCTCTCTCTCTCTCTCTCTCTCTCTCTGTCTTCCGCTATGGGATTGTGGGTAATCGTCTCTCCTGCTCAGTCTCAGTGCGCATGTGTACTGTTTCTTATAACACTATGACCATGTGCACGTGTAAAGTATTATTTTTTTTGTAGCAGTGCAAGAGTGCAGTCTGTTTAACAACAACAACGCACCGTCACATTTCAAAGTGACAATAGAGAGATTCACTGTTAAAAGGTTTCAGTTTGCCGACAGAGCAGTGACTCTTTTAGTGTGTGTGTGTGTGTGTTTCAGAGAGGAGTTTGTGCAGGCGTATCTGCGCTACGTGTTCAGTGAGTCGGTACGCGAGCTGTACTCTGCGTTCGCCAGCGGCTTCCTGAAGGTGTGTGGAGGTCGCATCCTCTCTCTGTTCCAGCCCTCTGAGCTCATGGCCATGGTGGTCGGCAACAGCAGCTACAACTGGGAGGAGCTGGAGAAGGTGGGAGAGTAGGAGCACGCACGCACGCACGCACGCACACACACACACACACACGTACATGCAGACAGTAAAGAAAGTGAAAAAGAACGATGGAGAGAAGGAAAAAATAAGTAAGCAAAGAAAAAAGAAACAACTGAATAAAAGAAGGAAAGAGGAAAATGTAAAGAAAGTGAGATAAAGCCAGGAAGAAAAGTGAAGAGAAACACTGAGATGAAGAGAAAGGAAAGAAGGGAAGGAAAAATGAAGGGGAAGAAGAAAGAGACAAATAAGAGAAAAATATAGACCAGTGAGAAAGGGAAAGAAAATGAAGTAAAGGAAAGAAAGACAGAAAAAAATTAACAAATAAATTTGAAGAACAAAATGGAATTACAGAAATGAATGAAAAGAAGACATAATTGAGGAATGAAATGAAGAAAGGATGGAAAGAAAAAGCAGATGTTGGAGAAGGAGAGAAAGGGGGGGAAATGAGAAAAGGAAGAAAGTCAAATGGAAATAAAGAAAAAGAAAGTTGTAACAAACAGAAATATACATTTGAATGACAAAAAGGAATTAATGAAAAGAAAAGGAGAAGTAAAGAAAGGGAGATAAAGTGAGGAAGAAAAGTGGAGAGAAAAGGTAAGATGAAGAGAGGGGGGGGAGAAAATAAAGGAAAGGAAAATGAAGGGAAAGAAGAAAAGAGAAGGAAGTAAAGAAAGTGACACTGAAAGAAAGAGAAAGATGGAGATGAAGGGGAAGCAAGATCGAGACAAGGTAGGAAAAAACAGCGCACGAAAAAGGAAGAGAGAAATGAACGGAAGGAAGGAGGGAAAGGAAAGAGAGAGAAGGATGGAGAGAAAGGGAAAATGTAGTAAATAAAGGAACAGATGAAAGAGAATGCAAGGAACAAGTAAAGACAAGAGAAGGAAGGAATGAATGAAAGAGAGAGCGAGAGAGAGACACGAGGCCGTGTTGTGGACTGAGAGCTGAGTGTGAGGCGAGTCTGAGGCAGAAGACGAATAAACAGAGGATTGTTGGAGGAAACGGCCGACTGTGGAGTGTGAGGTGTCGGTAGTGAACTGCGTGAGTCATGAGCTCCGTCACCTCGTCTCGCACCGCCGCTGTCTACTCATATCTGTCTCAGGCAATGTGCATGCTGGGTAATAACTCTACCACACTGCTGGTAGGGAACGCTACACCTGGGGCTGTTTGTGGAAGTCTCTCACAGAGTGTTAGGCACAATGTAAACACACACACACACACACACACACACAAATACATTCTCACTGTATATAAAAGCACTTATCCTGTGTATTCGATAATACCACAGTGTTATGATGTTCCTGAGCAAAAGCCACTCTATCCTGTTTTATTTAAATTTAGGAAAGACAAAAAGAGGAAAAGAATTAATAAAAGGGAAAGGAAGGAAAAAAGAAGAAAGTAAAAAAGGAAATGAAAGAAGGATTGAGAGATAGAAAGAAAGCAGAGGAAAGAAATACAGTATGCACAGAATTAGGAGAAAGAAATAAAAGTAATTAAAGAAAGAAAGATGAAAGGAAAGAGGAGGGAACAAAGAAAAGAGAAAGTGAAAGGATATAAAGTACAATTTTGAGAGATGAGGAATAAAAGGTGGAAAAAAGAGTAAATAGGTACTGTAGGTGTAGAGAAAAAAAGATAGAGGGAACTGAAGAGAGCAGACGGACGTGCGGTGGTGTTCTGCATGCTGTCTGCGAGGAGTGACTCTGTGCTTTACGCTGTTTTCCAGAACGCCAGCTACAAAGGCGAGTTCTCGGCTTCTCACCCCACAGTGCAGATGTTTTGGGAGGTGTTCCATGAGTTTCCCCTGGAGAAGAAGAAACAGTTTCTATGTAAGAGTCTCGGTGTGCTGCGTTTACAGTAATTACTACTGCTACTAGTAGGCTAATAATAGTAGTAATAGTAGCAATAATAGTAATAATAGTAGTGGGAGTAATAGTATAAGTAGTAGATAGTAATGCTATTACTATTACTACTATAATTACTATCTACTACTGGTACTTCGACTATTACTATTACTACTGTTACTTCGACTATTACTACTGTTACTATTACTACTACTGATACTATTACTCCTGCTACTATTACTACTATTACTACTGTTACTTTGACTATTACTATTACTACTGTTACTATAACTACTGTTACTATTACTACTACTGATCCTATTATTACTATTACTTCTGCTATTATTATTTCTATTACTACTGTTACTTCGACTATTACTACTGTTACTATTACTACTGATACTATTATTACTCCTGCTACTATTACTATTACTTCTGCTACTATTATTACTATTACTAATGTTACTTCGACTATTACTGTTACTACTACTGATACTATTACTCCTGCTACTACTGTATGACTATTATTTCTGCTACTATTACTATTGTTACTTTGACTATTACTATTACTACTGTTACTATTACTACTGTTATTACTACTACTCATACTATTACTACTGTTACTTCTGCTTCTATTACTATTACTACTGTTACTTCGACTATTACTATTACTACTGATATTACTACTACTGATACTATTACTACTACTACTACTGTTATTACTATTACTTCTGCTACTATTATTACTATTACTACTGTTACTGCAACTATTACTACTGTTACTATTACTACTACCCATACTATTACTCCTGCTACTATTACTATTACTTCTGCTACTATTATTACTATTACTTCTGTTACTGCAACTATTACTATTACTACTGCTACTATTACTACTGATACTATTACTACAACCGATACTATTACTCCTGCTACTATTATTACTATTACTACTGTTACTAATACTATTACAAATACTGCTGCTATTACTATTGCTACTTGCTACTATTATAACTACTACTACTGATATTATTACTAGTTCTACAGCTATTATTATTATTATTATTATTACTACTACCACTAATATTACACTTACTACTACTGCTACTGCAGCTACTATTATTACTATTAATACTATTACTATTTCTACAGACACTCCTGCTATTACTATTGGTAACTAATACTACTGCTGGTATTATTAATGATAGATACTATTACTATTTCTACAGCTTTTATTATTACTATTTTTCCTGCTACTCTTACTATTTCTATAGCTACTATTATAATTACTATTGGTACTTCTACTTCTGCTATAATTCCTACTGCTATTACGATTACTACACCTACTATTATTAATATTTTACATGTTACTGCTGCCATTACTACTACTACTGATACTATTACTACAACCGATACTATTACTCCTGCTACTATTATTACTATTACTACTGTTACTTCAACTATTACTATAACTACTTTTACTATTACTACTTCTGATACTATTATTACTATTACTTCTGATACTATTATTACTATTACTTCTGCTACTATTATTACTATTACTACTGTTACTTCGACTATTACTATAACTACTGTTACTATAACTACTGTTACTATTACTACTGATATTACTCCTGCTACTAATACTATTACTTCTGCTACTATTATTATTATTACTACTACTACTGTTTCTTCGACTATTACAATTACTACTGTTACTGTTACTACTACTGATACTATTACTACTACTACTGTTATTACTATTACTTCTGCTACTATTATTACTATTACTACTGTTACTGCAACTATTACTACTGTTACTATTACTACTACTCATACTATTACACCTGCTACTATTACTATTACTTCAGCTACTATTATTACTATTACTACTGTTACTGCTACTATTACTACAACCGATACTATTACTCCTGCTACTATTATTACTATTACTACTGTTACTGTGACTATTACTCTTAGTAGCTACATTAACAGCAGCAGTAGTAGTAAGAGTAATAGTCACAGTAGCAGTAGCAATAGTAATAATAGTAGCTACATTAACAGCAGCAGTAGTAGTATTATTACTATTGCTACTGCTACTAATACTATTACAAATATTGCTGCTATTACTATTGCTCCTTGCTACTATTATAACTACTACTACTGATATTATTACTAGTTCTACAGCTATTATTATTATTACTACTACTAATATTACACTTACTACTACTGCTACTGTTACTACAGCTACTATTATTACTATTAATACTATTACTATTTCTACAGATACAGCTGCTATTACTATTGCTATTGCTAATGAATACTACTGCTGGTATTATTAATGCTAGATACTATTACTATTTCTATAGCATTTATTATTACTATTATTACTGCTACTATTGCTATAGCTACTATTATAATTACTATTGGTACTTCTACTTCTGCTATAATTTCTACTGCTATTACGATTACTAGACCTACTATTATTAATATTTTACATGTTACTGCTGCCATTACTATTACTACTGCTACAGCTACTATTATTACCACTATTGCTACTATTACAACTTCTATTACTGCTATTACTATTACTACAGCTACTATTTATTACTACTACTACTACTATTCCTTCTATTACAGCATTATTTTTGATCACTTTAAAATATTTAAGATCAAAAGATTTTGACCTTCTCACAAAAGGAACAGGACAGTGTTTTGGTGATGTCTCTCCGCTGCACAAGGTCACACGTGTATGTTTTAACTACAACGTAAGCAACAATTTCAGGCCGAGTAAATGACCGTTCAGATACACTGTGTTATTGTGTGTGTCCCATGATAACTGTAGCACAATGCAGAGGTCTAGAATTTCCACAGGTTTCAGCCCGTGTTCCAGGTTGTGTTCCAGTTACTCTTTAATATTCTTCAGATGATAAATGTACAGTATATCCATGATATTTTAAAACCTGTAACAAAAAGTGTCTGCTTGCGACAGGTCAGGCAGTAACTATTAGTGCTATCGAATCGAATTGAATCTGAAATGACAAAGCCCAAAGATCTAATCGAATCAAATTAACACGATTCACAGCCTACGCTGGCACCAAGAAACCTGCAAACAGTGCGGCTGTGTTCAACAACTGACCCTGAAAGATTAGCACAAGAAAACATGAGCTGAAACCGGTCACTTCTAAAGTGTTGAGGCTATTGATCTCTCTCTCTCTCTCTCTCTCTCTCTCTCTCTCTCTCTCTCCTTGGGTTTAGTGTTCCTCACAGGCAGTGACCGGATCCCCATCCATGGCATGTCCAGCCTGCGCATCATCATCCAGTCCACGTCGGCGGAGGAGCACTTCCTGCCCGTCGCTCACACCTGCTACAACCTGCTGGACCTGCCGTGCTACAGGAGCAAAGAGACGCTGCACTCGAGGCTGACGCGCGCCATCGAGCAGTACGAAGGCTTCAGCCTGGTGTGAGAACACGGCCGCTCTCTCACACACACACGCACACTCTTTTACTCGCACTTTCTCCGAGGACAGACGGCGTCCGATGCCTCACGCAGAACGTCTCTGTGGACGGTGTGAGTAGGAGCGTAATGCAGACTCTAAACCTTTGCTGAACTCTCGAGTGGAATAAATCTTTTATCCGATTTGTTTTTTTTGGAGTGTTAGTGCAAGAGTTGTTGACGTGCACAGTGTTATTCGGAGCGCTTTCCGCTTTCCTGTTCCTTTCTGCTGGGATGAGTGTCGGTACGGTAGACAAATCTGCTCAGAGACAGGAAGTGTCTTCGGTCGGTTTGGAGTCACACCCAGGTGCTTGTTTATTTTTAGTTTAAATCTTTTTTTTTTTTGCTTGTGCACCTTGTTCGAAAGAAAGAACTCAGTTTAAGAACAGAAACGAGTCCCTGAGCTTTCGACTGGAGAAGTCCAGACCTGCTGCTGCTGCTGAAGTCACGGAGGAAAGAACAAGCCATTATCCAGACATGAGAAGCCTGTTATTCCTAACTCCGCTTATTCTCCTAACTCGTCTAGTCGGCCCCCGCGAACCCTTCTGCCTTTAATACACTCCACTAGCGAGGAACAGCTCCTACAGCTTCCGTTTATTCCCCCTTTTTCTCCCCCACATTAGCGTGCATGCGAGTGTGACGTCCAAGACGGAAGCAGAGCCTGTTTAATGACTGTTTAGTGCCACGGTAAATATATATATAATAACGTTAAAACCCAAAAATAATATTTAAGGTTAGAAAAAACTAATAGCTGAGGATTTGAAAGCCAGACACGACCGATGAAACAGACGGAGATGATTTTTCTATCTGAGGGAGGAGATTTTTTGCAATAACCAGGTGATGCGTGTAAACGGTTTCGATTCGAACGCCGGCCTATGCACAACCACGAGTCTGTGGGACGAACGAACTAACGAACGAGCGGCGCGAAACCCTGGTCCTGTGCGTGTCCCGGGTCCGAGGCGGAGATTCCTGCTTCAACACTCCTGATTTAAATTTTAAGGAAGCTTAAAGGTGGGGTCAGTGATTCTGTCAGGAGTAGTTTCCCCCTTTTATATATTGCACATGCTCAGAGGAGAACCTCTGGTTTCTATGGAAACCGCAGACACAACTGACTTGTCTTTTCGAATGTTCTCCCGAATTTGAGCCAGACGTCTTGTTTTGTTTTATTTAAAATCATCACTGACACTACCTTTAATGTCTCGAGCTGTCTGTACTTCTCTAAGTGATGCTGGAAAAAATTTTGCGATTTACACACACACACACACACACACACACACACACACATTTTTCACTCTCAGGTCGCAGACACCTCTACATAGTGGAAGGGGCGGGGCTTCCATAGCTCGAATTTAGCTGGACACACACAAGTTAGTTTTAATGCAAACGTATCGGATTTTAAAATACTCAGATTTTTGCCACCGGCGTCACCGGATCAACAAGGGGCGGAGCTTCGACTAACCAATTACAAATTCGTTCTTATTACAACAACGTCAGTTTTACTTCTACGGCTTTAGCGAAATACACAATATCGTAGTTAGGGTTCACGTTATCAGCCTTCCTTGTGTACTTGCAAGAAGATCTAATAATAATATTTTGTAAATAGTTAACTAGTAACTAGCTCGCTTCCTGTTAGCTAAACTATTACGTCGCGCAATGTCATGCCTAAGAAGTCCGCTGTCACATGATCAAAAGAAAAAGCTGTTTTTTTTTTTTTTCTTTTCAAATCAAAGTTTTCTGTTAAACATGAAGTGACGCCTTTGAACTCTTTGAACTCTTTTTGTTTTTTTTAACCAAAATAACTGACACACAGTCGGACCGGGACGTCGGAGGTTCTGGAGTGTTGGAGCAGGAAGTCACCCCGAGGCGTACAGCACCAATGCGCTGCTCTCTTATACAAATCGGCTTGTTTTTTATTTTTTTTTGTTTGTTTTTTTAAACATCACTGCATTAAAAGTCGAGTTTCTTCTTCAGCATTTCCGCTTCCGCGCGTCTGAGGAACGTGAAGAGACGGTGAACAGGACGTTGTTAAAAAGGGATTTCCTTTCCACAGCCACGACGCTCTGACGTTTAAATACAGGATCAGAAAGACTTGGTGTGAGAAGTGACACACAATGAAGCCATGTGATAATGGTGATGATGATGATGATGATGATGATGATGATGAAGAGGCAGAGCACCGCGGCAGAGAGACTCGCGCCCGCGTTCCTCTGGTTCCTCCGTGTTCATTCAAACAGCACCAAGCCTTTCTGTCCAGTACCGTAATGTCATCTTCAGCGAACAAGGGCTTCTTAGTGGCTGCTGCTGCATTATTTTAGTAAAGTATATTTACTTTTATACTTCTCTCAAATGGAATATATTGTTTTATCTATTTTTTTCTTTCCAGAGCATTTAAATTAAACTGAAAATTCCACCTCCCGATGTGTCGTCTGCTTTGTGCGCTTTATTTAACGTTACTTTAGACTCTTTGTCACACTGTACACACACACACACACACACACACACACACACACACACCTCTCACTCTTCAGACTGATTGTTGATTGTAGAGCTCAGTATAAGGTTGTTAGGGCGGGGGAGGTTAAGGCTGTGGGTTACTGATCAGAAGGTCACCAGTTCAAACCCCACCTCCACCAAACTGCCACTGTTTAAACACTGCACTCTGACCCTGAGCTTCCTAACCAGCAGGGATACATGAAGAAGAGAATTTCATCATGCTGTAATGTACAGTACTGAGCAGTGTCTATTTTAATACTTCATAACTTTTTTTAAAAGTAGAGCACCGCCTTTAGCACATTTCAGACTATGTTACAAATAAATCTTCTTATATAAAAACACCCCCTTAACTAAAAACTAAAAATAACTTTAAAAATTTAGGATTTTTGTTCTCTTGTTAAATCTATCATCTACTATATATATAATAAAACCGTAAAGTGGGCGTGTCTGTACATTGAAGATATTATATTTGAGGTGGACGTAAGACGAGGGTTTTTGGAATTGTTGTTTGTGTACGCGTCACATACTGTAAAAACTATTGAATTAATTTGAATGGGGTTTTCAAATACAGGAGTATTTAGCCGAGCTTAATGTTGTTTCATCGCAGTCGGCGCACAGAAAAGAAAAGATATGCTACTTTGGAATTTAAATGGAAAAAAAAATTTATTATTAAAAATCAACCTTTAGTCATTAGTTCTAGATTCAACAGATGGCGCTGTACATTTTTTTTATTTATTAATTTTTTTTACATATAGCTACTTTAAAATGTACAGTACTGTGCAAAAGTCATAAACATCCCGGTACAAACTTTGTTATAGATGTTTTACTTCTTTATTGAGGTGCTTGTTTATTTTAAGTTAAAAAATAATTATTTGTTTTTTGCTTGTGCACCTTGTTCGATCTGGAGATATCCAGACCTGCTGCTGATGTCATGGAGGAAAGAACAAACCATTATCCAGACATGAGAAGCCTGTTATTCCTAACTCCTGTTTTTGGTCATTCTAAGGTCCAGTTCTTAAGCTGTGTTGCTTCACTTACGATTCCTTTTATAAACCTCGTAAATGTTTTGTTGTGTTTTTTGGTTTCATTTTGAGATCATTAAAAAAATAAAAATAAGGAGTGAACACTTTATGAACTGGCTTTATAATAAAGTCTTTATAATGAAGCTTTCTCACAGATACAATTTAGACACGATATTACGAGGGCTGTTCGAGTCAAAGCAGTTCATTTGATTGTACAGAATAACAGAATAACAGTTCTGAGAGTAAAAACTCCCTTCATTTCTCTATATAATCTCCTGATACACTAATGCACTTATCCCAGTGTTTCACTAGTGCTTGGACACCATCAAGGTAGAAAGTTTTTATAAGTATCCACAAGCAAATTAGAGGGTTTGGATACCATCAAAGATCCAAAATAGACACAAACATCAATAAATTATTCAATAAATATAAAAATTATCCTAAAATCATCAAAATATCCAATTATCCAAATTAGAGGGTTTGGATAACATCAAGATAGAAAGTTTTATTAGTTCGCTGGATCCATGATCTGACTTTTTTCTTCATGTCTGAAACGTTGGCCTCCCAGGAACCCCTTTAACGGCCCAAACATGTGTAAATGTCTTAGAGTGAGGTCAGGACTGTACAGGTGATGTGGGAATAACTCGCAGCCGAGTTCCTGTAACGTGCAAGTAGTGAATGATTGTGTGTACAGTTCATACAGACAGATGCGTCTCTTCCCCCAGTCAGCGACTAGATATCAGACGATTGTCAAGTATCAGGTGTTCCACTCACTGAATATTCACAGGAACGACTGCAGTGGGCTCAGAACCACCTCGGCCGGGATCGTCATTCACTGACGTACGGCTTTCTTTAAAACGTTTACAACATTCAAGTGTTTTACTGCAGCTAAGAGTCTCATCACCGTACTGGGCTTAAAGTCTTCTGTAAATGTCAATCACGTTTACTCCTTCATTCACCTGAAATTTCACCAGAGAAGTCCCAGTTTGACTTGAACGCTCCTCATATTCAGTTGTTGTTCTTTAAATATTTTAACACTGTTTATTATATGGTTAAACAGGGATTAAAGTTCTCCGTCGTTACGACGGATTTCCGTCAATTACACTGTTCCGCCTGTCCTTAATGTTTTAAATT
>JAQMYI010000039.1:811448-822887 GCA_030014275.1 Clariallabes melas
GTGCGATTAAAATGCGTAAAAAAAATTTAACGCGTTATTTTTGTGTAATTAATTAATCTAAATTAACGCGTTAAAGTCCCGGCCCTAGTATTATTGTTATTATTGTTTTGGTCACAGAAACAACCAAAAACAACCGTAATTTTCTCAGTCATGTTTGTATAGTTCAATAAAATTCACTTTTTGACCAAGTCGTGCTGAAAAAAACGATACGTCGCTCCATACTGCACAATCCTGATCCACATATATATATATATGTTTATTTTAATAAACAACAAAACAAAACAATGATTAAAAATGCTCTGAGCTTTATAACTACACAAGTCCAGAACTGATCCCTACAGCATCCTTTCTTATTTATCTTCTTCAACCTGTTACATCATGACAGATTCATGTTCCCTGCACTATTTCTGATGGATGCTGTACTGTACTGTAAATATGACAGGGCAGGATGGATTGTATACCTACATCAGCTACAGGACGACTGGGAATCTGCTCGTCCACATGGTGTTTAATCGTACAGAGAGATACGTTCGAGACGGTTCTAGACAGTTGTAACATCTTTATGTTCTGTGTTTCGGTCACAGATGGACTTCGTCATGTCTCTACAGTAGAAATCAGACGTAATGTAAATCAGTCTCTGGTGTTCCATACTGAGGTCCGTAAAATCTGATTAGAGGCCGATCCTGGATTTTAGAGCCTCTGGCATGTTAACACTGATCGAGGTACAGAATGTCCTACCTGCGTCCTGCTATTGACCGTAATAAGAGCCTGACTGATCAGAGACGCTGAAACAGAGCCACAAGTGCATCACGCTCCATGGAGAGCGAGTAATGCGCAAACGCCATCTGCTGCGGCCGCCGCTCGAACCCGTCGACGCAAACTTCCCGCTCGCTTTCCTGTTACTGTTTACTTCAAAGGGCCACTCGTTCTTATTTAAACACACGGAGAGGACCGCTCGTCTTTGTGACATCACCGACATTCCACAGAGCGGCTGAACTCTTCAAACATAAGGTATGTTTCAAAAGGTATTCCTTTTTTTTGTTTGTTTTTTGATAAAAGCAGCTCCATCAATGAATTTTACTGTCATTTGGATCACAGGTTTATAGCAACATGGCAATAAATAAATAAATAAAAGATTTACATTGTAATATTCTTGGACTAATCATTTAAAAATGTTTTTTTTAAATAAAAAATGTTTATATAGATATGGTTTATTTTATGGAAGGAGTCTCCAGTGTCAGTGCTTTGTAGGGTCACTTTTATTCTCATCACGATGAGAAAGTCTTGTTCATGCCTTTATGTTCTCCTGTTTCCTCTCTGGTCTGATGAACCATTGAGTGACATAAGACGTGCCAGGAACCTGCTTGTTTTGTGAAAGTCCCACAACAGAATACAGCGATCAGCCGTAACAGTAACTCTGAATCTACGCCAGCGGGGGAGCAGAGTCCAGCCTGTCTGGTCCGATCCCAGAGAAAAGCCAATGTTGCACAAGTTGCTGAGAAAAAGTCAATACTGGCTACGGAAGAAAGAAAGGTATCAGGACAGCCGTTGCATCACAGACAGCCGTGTACGGCGCTTATCAGGCAAAGAGTTCAGTGTTATTGATCTGACTTCCAAATTCCTCAGATCTCAATCCGATCGAGCGTCCATGGGATGTGCTGGACAAGCACGGTCTCATCCATGGACGTCCCACCTCGCCATTTACAGCGCTTGAGGGATCTGAGGTTAACATCCTGGTGCCAGATACCACACACACACACACACACACCAAGAACGGCACAAGAAGGTTTTTCTTTTCTGCTTCTACAACATTTACATTTAAGCATTTGGCAGACGCTCTTATCCAGAAAAAGTGCTTTGAAGTTTCCATCATTGGACAGATGGACAATTTACTGTATCTGCACGACTTCAGCTCAGCTCGTAGTGTAGCTGTTCGGCGCAACATCGTCACAGTGTAACGCATTGTCTCGTGTTTGTTACTGTTTGCTCTTTTTCTTAGTTGGTTTTGTTACTTTATGGCGTATGGAACTCCCCGGTCCTGGAGAACTGTTGATCCATTTCACTGTGTTCTGAACTGTATACGCTTAAAATGACAATAAACGCAGACGTGACTTGACCTGACCTTCAGAGGTCCTGTGGAGTCGTGCCTCGGGGGGGTCAGAGCTGATTTGGTGGCACAACGGAACCTACAAAGTACTGGGTTTAATGTTTCATAAGTTTTAGTGTTGATCGGTGGCTATCCGGTGTAATCTGTGTGTTTTATTCATCACATATCTATTAATAATTAAACGTTAGCCTTTATAATTGTGCTTGTTTATTTTATTTTGTTCAGGACATTTGGTTCTGGCAATTAAAGAAAACAAACACACACACACACACACACATGCAAATAACCACACTCGGACATTCATAAATCAGATCAAAGCCAGCACTACACAAACATCTGTTTGCGGGCAGTAAAAACGCCTCGTTTGAACCCGTTCTCATGAACGTTTTCCTAATTCCCACCGAAATGTTGACTCGTGATGTAAACACGGTGAAAGAGCGGGTCAGTCCCAGCAAATATTTTTAACCGTCACATGTCACGAGACGCTCGAGCCGAGCATATTTATTATCGTGATCTTTTACGACTTTGACTCCGAGCTAATAATGTCCTTAAATCTTGATTTTGTAGATACTGTAGTGGATTTAAAATTAGCAGGTTTTATCTGATGGGATTAATTTAGAGCTATTCGGGCTGTAATGTTGGTGTTGATCAATCAAGACCGACTTCAATCTCACGCAGTTATGAGCAATTCTGAGTCATTCAGGCTTTAATCATTCTCAAAAGCTGCTTGTTGTTGATAATTGGCAGCACTTGAGGGTTAAGTTAATCAGTCCACATTCTTCACATGATGCCTGACAGAGAACAACAAACAGCGCGAAATCAACTCATCAGTAAAATAAACGGCGCTCGGCTAATCACATCAGCTGCGATCCTGAATGAGGCGCGATGTCGGCGTGATGTGGTCGTAGCCGAGTGTGTGTGTATGTGTGTGTGAGAGAACGTGCCAGGGTTATACACTCCGGTTACATAATCACCTGTAACCCAGTTCGTCCCGAGTCTCCCACGAGGACGACTGGCCTAAAAACTGCCCGAAGCATTCGAGAGGGAAATCTTAGACACGCTCGGGCTTTTCCGAGAGCAAACAGTGCCTGAGTGCTGATCAATAAGATCTGTGTGTGTGTAAAAGCACACACATATATATAATGAGATGACTGGACATCCATCATCTGTAACATCTACAACCCTGCTGCTGTTTCCTATAAATAGTTTTGCATTTTACGTAATACTGTATTAAAAGCCCGTTTTATAAACAACACCAAGCTTTCTTGCTTAATAAAGTATATATAACACAATTGTTAAAATGTTATAAACATCCACTACGACTGTGTACAGTCACATTTAATACAGAAGTTAGTCGAAGCCTTAGCGAGTGAGGATATCTCGCGTACAGTCTGATTGATCCTGCAGTCCGTATTACAAGACTTCAAATTTCCAGTAGTTGTTTAAAATGAGCAAACTTTTTACATTTATGGAATAAGTCTAATTCAAGCCTGAAATTAGTACACATGTCTAGAAATAAGTTAAAATTATCTTATATTTAGGTTGTTGCAAAATCCAAAAGTTTGACTGTATTTAAGATATTTTCATAATTTTTAAATGTGTTGTTTAGATTATAAATGTCCACAGAAAAAATTAGAATAAAAATCGGAAAATGTCATGCAAAATAAAACACTTTTTTTTGTTTGTTTGTTTTGTGTTAAATATGTGTGTAGACGCGGTGCCGTGGCGATCTGGTGTAAAATAGGCTTAAATTAAATAAAGGCCAATGAAATTCAAGTAACAATTATATGACAGTTTTTATTTTTCATTCAAATAGTCCGCAAATCGAGATAATATAGAACGTAACTACTGGAGATGCAGCGATCGAGTCAGTTACATACTGTGATTTATTTTTTTTATTGTGTTGTAGATACACTATCATGAATCATGATTCCAAAATCTTTTTTTTTTTATTGTCACAGCTCGTCTATAATCCTAGACATGGTGTTAATTATTTGTAATGTTTGTTTAGAGCTGCAACACAACTGGAATAAATAAATAAATAAATAAATAAATAAAATCAGGATGCTTTCAGTACCGTAATGCAAATCGAATCAGCACCTAGATACAGTATCAGGATAATATCCCATTAATAACTGTATTTTAACATTGTAAGACATTTTCAGGTTATCTACAAACATGAAATATCTAAAATAAACCGGGGAGAAAAAAAAAAACCTGAACTGAATCTGAGCTGGAAAATAATGTAATTCTAAAAGTACCCAGAGCAAAACTTGACACCGTGGGCTATTTTAATTCCTTCTATGGAAACCTGCTTCTCAGAAATCATCCCGTATCCTTTCTGACATTATTTTACTCCATCTTATTTCATTTTACATTTTATTAAAAATGTATCATTATTACCATGGCGTGCAATATGTATTTATTTATTTATTTATTTAGATATTTTGCAAAACTACAAATCCATTTTCCTGAAATTCACGCGCACTAGAATCTCCTTTAACCCAGCGGCCTTGAAGGGCACAAATTTAAAAACCACTGAAAGTACACATCAGTAAAATATGCATTTTCTATATCATTGTTCTCAGTGCAGAATAGGACGAATTCCGTCTAAACATCTTTTCCTACAGACAAAATACAGGATATCGGCAAGGACGGACCGAAGAGTCTGAAAAAGTCAACTTTTTTTTTGAGATTCATGACTAGTAATTTATTTTAAATATTTTTTTGTCTTTTGGCCGATCGTAACCCTTTACAACAACAGTTTCTATTTATTAAAGTAAATAACTTAAATTTTTTTTTTTTACCTTTCATATACAGTATGTACTTACAGAAAACTTTAATATATTATATATATTATTATATAGTATTATTTAAAAACTGATTGTGGATTGGCAGATCAATACAGTATGTCTTGAACCTGTGTCTAAATTAATGTAATAAAACTCACATCAGAGTCTTTTATTGTTTTTAATTGATCTATCTGTATTGCTGGAGGCGCGGTGCTGTCAGTACTGTACTCTGTTTATGGTAATAATATTAAAATGTGTCGCAAACATAAGCAAAGTTTAAGGGACATGCTGTTCTGACTGCTGGAATGCAGCACGCTATCAGATTACAAATGGTATGCGCAGTATCTGTGTGTGTGTGTGTGTGTGTGTGTGTGTGTGTGTGTGTGTGTGTGTGCATACTGTGAGGTTAGAAGTTGAACTAGTTTACTATGTGGCAATAAATTAGTTAAGAGTTGAAGTTTGTATTGTTTGAAAGAGTTCAAAATCTTGTTTAAAAGTCTCCAGACTCCAGACGCAGTGCGGATCGCAGCGTTAATGTGCAGCGGCTCTCGGTTCTGTGCAAAAAAAAATCCGGACCTCAATACGCCGCAGATGAAAACTCCGTCTTTTCTATTAAAAGCATAAAAGCACATGACTGATGGATCATGGAATGAAAATTAGACTAGGTTTCGAGACTACTGTGATTTATTTATGTATATTTATATACAGTATATATGGAATAATTTACTAGACTTTCTGAACATACTTTGTGAGAGGTGGATGGGAAAGACAATCAGTTAGGATGAGGAAGATGCAAAGAGGATGAGGAAGAGGGGAAAGAGGAAGAGGCTGGTCAGTTGCGAATACACAAAGTCCTTAAAGCTCTCAGCATTTTTTTTTCTTCTGCATTTTGGAATTTCGTGGTTTTCTGCATCAATTTGTAAGAAAACGTGATCTGATCCTCATCTAAGTCAAGAGTATCGACAGATATAATGTGCCTTAAAAAAAAAATAATAATAGAAAAGATTCCTGATCTTTCATGTCTTTATTAAGAACAACCATATAAACCTCATAGTGCCAGTGGAGACAGTACGGTCTGTGAGTCCTTGACCTCAGAAAAGTTATACCAGGTTTATACCTGGAGTCTTGTTAACCAAATGAGTTTGGACGTACCGGACTAGAGCCACTTCGACTGATTCAAAAAGTTGGTTTGAGTTTGTTTTTGTTTTGCTTCGCACAAAAAAATACAAAGGATTCACCTAGGACACGGGTCGGCAAGTTCGGTCCTAGAGAGCCGCCATCCTGCAGATTTTAGTTCCAACCCTAAAAAAAAACCAACAACCTCACCTGCCTGTAGCCGTAGTAATGCTAAAGACGATTAGCTTCTGCAGGTGTGTGTGATTAGGGTTGGAGCTGAACTCCAAGGGTTGACCTCGGCAATATGATGAACTAAATTCTATTCCATTTTAACTACGCAAAGTGACATTATGATTATTTTCAGTTTCGAACAAATATTGAACACGATGTGTTTACTTTAATAAAATATGTTGTATCTTTCCTTCTTTCCTTCTTTCTTTCCTTCTTTCTTTCTTTCTTTCTTTCTCTGAGCGAAAGATTTAAAAAATGCGTCACACATAAGCACAAAAATAGCACAGAAACATATGATCACTGGTTGTTTTCGGTTGTTTCTGTGTCCAAAAATAAATAAATAAATAAATAAATAATAATAATAATAATATTAATTTTTTTTGAGTTCTACATGTTTGTGACATCATTTCCATATTTCTATAGTTGTAAAAATGTCTGTTATAAAAGTAACGATAACTTTCGTTCTACCTGATAAATCCGAAAACCCAAATACACAGTGTGAAGTCTGAAGCCTGCTCATTAACACACACACACACACACACACACACATACACATATACTGTCAGCACAGATATTTTTCTCAGTCGTCATTGACCTGCAGTATTGCCGTGTTGCTGGGTTTTAATCGTAGGCCGCGTTGGTCTGCTGCTTTAATAGGAAATAAAAATCCCAGACAAGATTCTTGTTCATTTCGTAACAGATTATTCTTTTATCAAACAACCCAAAACCACCGTAATCAAACTAAGCAGTGTTTTGTTTCGCGTCCTCGGTGCAGCTGCTCTGTCACACTCTGTCACGGCGCAACGGCAAACCAGCTGGTTATGGGTGTGATGCTGGTGCGAGAGAGGGAGGGATGGAGAGAGAGAGAGAGAGAGAGAGTGCTATGAGGAGGAGGAGATGATGGCAGAAAACGAGCCACTTCACACAGAGTGTTTGGGTTCAGAGTGCTCGTCCCAGGAGCAGCAGGTGATGGGTTCAAATGGGTTGTGGTGCAGGAGCACCGCGAGGGGGTTGGCGGTATCAGGAGATTCAATAATAAGATAATAAGATAATAAGAATAATTTGATATTTTATCCACTTAAATTGTTCTACAACAGTCCTTAATTTTTCTCAATTTTCACATCCAGTAAAAATTTTAGGCATTTTTGTGACAGCATGGCTGCAGAAAGTCAAAGTCCTGCCATAGATTTGTTTCATGCATTATCGGAAACCAGCTGATTGTAATTAGCACAAACTCATCAGCTACAGTAGATGGACTCGGACTAATCAGTGACATCACCTGTTTGGTGCACAGGGAGAACTACAGTATGTTGTCTAATACATTTGGCCACTGCTCTGCTGTATATACTGTATAATGTTAGTGTTATAAGCGTTCTTCATGAGTCTCCATCTGTCAGCAGTGAGATTGCTGATGTTCAGTGCTGATTGTGTTACGGGTCTAAAAGCCACAAGATGCTACAACAAGCAGAAAAAGTGCACAGGCTTACCTTGGGATGAGCCGAGTCGTTTGGTTTCCACGTTTCCCTGGAACATGTAAAAAACGGAATCATTTTAAGGGTCCATGCGCGGCCGTGTCAGAAGCGCAAGTCTTTCGAAAGCAAACAGGAAGTTCAGGCAGCGTTTTCAAACGTCTGTGAGTGAGCGAGTTACTGCTTTTCCTGAACTCACTCGCTTCCTCAAACTCACTCCAGCCTCAGCAGCAACACAGATACTCAGATACAACACACCGGACCTTTAAGTGTCACTACGGTCTGCAGGACGACTGATGACTTTTACCAAAAGCAGACAAGAACGGAGTTTAAAAATATATATATAAAGACAATAAACACAATAAATAATAAAACTGGCTTTGGAGTCTCCAGTAATGATTGATTAAGAAAGAAAGAAAGAAAGAAAGAAAGAAAGAAAGAAAGAAAGAAAGAAAGAAAGAAAGAAAGGAAGGAAGGAAGGAAGGAAGGAAGGAAGGAAGGAAGAAAAAGATAGATAGATAGAGAAACATAATGAAACTAAGACAATGACAGAAAGAGCAAAAATGAAAGAAATGTAGACAGAAACAAACTACAAAAACGAAAGAAAGAAAATGGAATAAATTAAAAAAGAAAGTTAAAAAAATAAGAACAGAAAAAGACAGAAAGCAATGAATGAAAGTAATAAATTAAAGAAAGAAACTAAGAAAATTAAAGAATAAAAAAAGACCCTGAAAGAAAGGACAGAAGATGGATGGATGGATGGATGGATGGATGGATGGATGGATCATTATAGAATCGAGGAAAGAATAAAACACATTGCTGCATTAAATAATAACATATTTTATAAAAGTAAACAACTAATTCATAATTGAATTCTTTTCATCAAATGTCTAAATATTTTGTTAACGTAAATAAACTTGTGCAGGTATATTTTCTAAATCCGTCTGATTCCTGCGAGCAGTAATGATATACAGTATGATGATGTTAATGTACCTGTCATATGGTTCCTCCATGCTGTCGGACTCGTTTCTGTCATGTGACTTGTGTGAGCTGTGGTTCTGAAATGGAAGAACAAGAACCAGACTGTAAGTTTACAGACTCATTTAGATTATTTTAATTAATAAAACCTACCGTGTGCCGTTTTCACAGTGAATGTGTAACTGAGTGTAACTGTTCTGTTCGACACTCGCACGTCTAGACTAGAGGACGCCGAGGCTGATTTGTTTTGTCCGGTTATTACATGAGCTCTTCGGTAGTAACACTCACAACACAATACTGAGCTCATGTGTGAGTAAAGGGGGAGGAAACAAGAAAACAATCTGTGCTGGTGGAGTGTTAGGGAGAGATCCAAAGCTTAAAGCACATGTTAGACTCCAGAGTGTGTTATTAAACATGGACTGGACAATGATTATAATGTTTAATTTCTCAACAACGCGTTTATATTTCCATATTGGGGCAGTGGTGGCTCGATCGGTTAAGGCTGTAGGTTACCGATCAGAAGGTTGGGGGTTTAAGCCCCAGCATCGCCAGAGCTGCCACTCTTGAGCCCTTGAGAAAGGCTCTTAACCCTCATGTGCTCAAGGGGCGCCGACCCCCTGCCCTGCCCCCAGATTCCTAACTGGGATATGAAAAGTCATTTCACTCTGCTGTAAGGTACATGTGACTTCTGGAATTTCCTTCGGACAAATAACTGAGACATGGTTTACTACAGAGTAAGAGTCAGTGTTGTGGAATGTCCATGAGACAAGATAGTTCTTGTTATCACTTATGTTATAACAGTGATAAACCATTATTTCATCACTGTTCCTCCCTCTTGCTCCAGAAACTCAGCTTGTCGTTTAACTGATTAAACCACAAAGCTTCTGTCCTTCCCAACACATCTCGCATGGGGCACCGAGTCCGTGAAACATCGCCTGGTCTTTTTTCCAGTCTGTCCAGTTTGGTTGGGACAGGGGGAGCTCAGGGGTTAAGATGTTAAACTAGTGATCGGAAGGGCCTAGGTTCAAACCCTAGCATCACCTACAGTAGTTGCCAATGTTGGCCCTCGACTACTCAAAAGTTTGGGATCACTTGCAAATTTTCTTGGTTTTTCCAAAGAAAAACACATTTCCATTCAAATCACAAACAATTTTATCCAATTCACAATTACAAAAAAAAATAAATAAAAAATGAAGAAGAATCAATACCTTCTAACCAATCAGATCGAAGTATTCAGCAAATATATAGTGAAAAGCATAAAAGCGAACGCATCTCCCACCGTGACCGTACAGAACAAAGCAGTCATGTTGGTTCTCTGCTGTAATTTTTCCTTCGGGGCGTCTCTAATGGTGGCTGATGCATGTAATGGTACGATAATCTGGACCTGCCAGCCTATAAACATGTCAACAAAACCTCTTTGCTGTAGCAGTCCCTTGCTTCAGATAAAAGCCTGTGGTAATTGAAGCCTTTTTAGGCTGCCTGCAATTCAGCTCGAACCTCCTGCAGGAAAGCATGCCCTGCTCCTGGTACAATTAAGGCTTATTAGCTCGTGTGTTTACCCCCCCACATGGTTCTCTGTAACACACCACATCTCCGCCCGTGACCTCTCCCTATTCTTTACTGCCATCAATTACCGGGGTTGAGTCACTCACTGCCTTTCAGCGGAATGGACTGATGGTTTCTGAGAAAATGGACTCGCTGTGGGACTGTTCATAAACAATATGTGACCCAAGAATACGAACGGAGGAAAGACTGGGCGTGGCGTGACGGAGAGCGCTACTCACACTGAGTGAGCCCTGGTTACGAGACAGCTCGGTCAGGGTCGGGCTGTGTTTGGGTTTCCTGGACCTGGAGTCTTCATCAGCAGTAACCGGCCTTCTCTCAGTCTCCTCGGTGATGCCGAGGCTAACGCTAGCACCGCTGGTCAGCCCACGAGACGGGATGTTCTCCTTATCGATGTCATCCCTGAGGAAGAAACACACCTTCTTTCAGAAAAGCACAGAAAATAAACACGAAGCAGGTTCGGCATGAAACAGAACGTTTCTCCTCATTTATCATGCCGAGCAATTCGGTCCAATATTGCTTATACGTATTCATCTGCACCTTTTCTTATGTCTGGATATCTCGGTGTGACTGAGCAGAACAGTTTTGCCTCTAACCTTGAGTTTAGAGTCTATTTTTGGCAGAGTCCCCTTATCGACTGGAGCAAGGCTGAGGGACAGAGAGTGAGAGGAACAGAGAGAGAGAGAGTGAGCAAAGTCCCTTCTCCAGTCCAAATAACCACACAGCACCAGGGCTAGTTTTTTTTTTTCTTTCTGTACTAAGACGAGACTGCAAATTCACTTTGAATCCTCGTAACCAGCCAAAACATGGTATCGGTGCTAAAAAGTGTCTTTAGGTGAGAAAAAGTGAATTTCCGGACAGGATCATATAGCAGCGTAATACGTTATGCTTCTTATCTCCCGATCCATGCTTTGTTTTTTGTAAATATGCATACACATTTATATTTTTTCATCAGATAAAGACAAACAACACATTTGCTAAATACAATTTCACGCCCTTTTATATCGTAGTGTCCGTAACCTTTTTGGAATTCAAATCTCTTGATGATCGTATTTGTCATTCAGATGTAACTTTGCCAAGTTTTCACATGAAAAGACAGTTTTCACATGAAAAGACATAAACCTGAAAAAGTGTATTATTCTAAAAGGCTAAATTGTTAAGATATTGCATCATAAATTTGACA
>JAQMYI010000039.1:868677-879282 GCA_030014275.1 Clariallabes melas
AGTAGATTATTATAAAGTAGATTATTAAATCCAGCACATAACTGTTCATAACATCACTTTTACTCAACATTTAGATTTGACTGATGGTGCAGATTAAACTTCAGACGGAGATCTAAGGACTGCAGAAGTGTCATTAAATTCTGTCCAGCGGTCGATTTAAGACGCGCCCACAGTTTGACACGTATGCGGTACGCTGTCAAAACTGTCGCCGTCGGTTTATAATCTGACACAAAGCTGGTCATAACGTCACTTCTACTCAACATTTCGATTTTTATTATGTGCGGTGCAGGTTTAACTTTAGTCCTGGTGAAGTGTCAAAATCTGGCTGGACAGAAGGACAGACAGACAGAAGTTTTTCTGGTCCTCCAATGTATGAAACGTAAAGATGTCATTGAAAGAACAAGTTCTGACCACAGACACAACCTCTCTTTTATTTCTATAGATGACATCACCGCATGATTTAATGTTTAAACATTTATGGAAGTATCCACTGCTTATGATAATCTTAATGTAAAATAATTGTAACTGTAGGAAAGTTGATGTGGTATCAGTAAAATAAAAGATTACAGGTTGTTTCCATTTCCTCATTCCACTATTGTTTGATATTTTCCCATAACAGCAAATTGTTTTATTTCACGCCTAATATCTGATGAAGGAGCATTTTGGAGGGCACTGGTTACGGCAAATCTCTTGGGCCTTTCCAGTGACCTCATGCAGATAACACACCACTGAGTCACTCCAGCATAGCTGCACAGTTGGCTCGGGAGGTTGCATGAGTGTGTGGCTCACCGTTATACAGCTGAACGAGTGTGTTGTGGATGTCGGAGTGAACGAGGCCCTCGGGAAGCTCTCGGAGGTACAGCTTGAGCAAACTGGCCACGGCACAGACCTCAACCTCATGCTCGAGAGCCACATCGTCTCCCCGGTCCAGCCTCTGCTTCAGACTCTCCACGGCGCGCACGCTGGCGCTCACACGGAACAAACCCTCCTGCTGCAGCCCTGAAAATATGACAAGCAGCCATACAGTCAGTTTTTCCACTAATCATGAAGCTTCAAGCTGAGATGCTATACCGAGCTCTAGTGTTGAGTAAGACAGTGGAGGACACTGTGCTGTACCGCCATCCAGAGGAAAATAAAAAGAACTGCAGCCTGTGAAACAAAAGCAGAATATAATGTACTCGGCCAAAACACAATATTGGTGCTGATTAAATTGTTTTTTTTGGTATACATATAATACAGAAAATGTGTGTGGCCAAAGAAGCTACTTCTGAAGTTTATGCAACATAAAAGTGACCGATCTCGCTTCCCTAAAAATTGCAGCTGTTTTGGAGAGATGATTTTATATGTGGCCTCAAAAATGGCCATTTTTCAACATTATACTGTCTCACTTCAAACTATAATCATTTAAAATGCAAAATCATTCATATTTCTTTGAGTATTGATATTAAAATTGGTGTAAACTTCTAGATGCATTTGACCTGTAAAAATTTGTTCCTTAAATTAAAGCATTCTGTGCAAAATTAAGGATTTTTTCCCCAAGAAAACATCTGTAGTGTCCGTAACCATGTCAAATTCATGTTGCAATATCTTAACAATTTTGCATTTTAGAATAACACACTTTTTCAGGTTTATGTCTTTTTTTTATGTGAAATCTAAATCGGCCAAGTTTCATCTGAATGAAACATTTAAGTGCTTTGAAAGATTTAAGTGAAAAAACGTTACAGACACTACACCTAGGTGAGACTTACGATTTAAATCTTGTGGCTGAAGTAAATAGTAACAGTAATTAAGCTTGAACTGTTTAAAGAATATACTATTTAAACTAAAAGGAAAAACAAAGAGCGATGTATTGACATAATATCCTCCATAAATCATGCTAAGAGTCCCCTCTGTACGGTCAGGTTCTCTTCTACAAAGTCATTATGAGCAGAAATGATTTTACTCTTGATCTAGCTTTTGTTCAAATATTATTTCTTCCAGTGTCCACATTTATATCCTCATCCAGAGTCTCATAACTCACTGTAAATACTGGCAGATGCTTTGTTTACACTAGTGCTATAATGCACTTGTTTATGTCCGGGACTAAACCAGCATGTCACAACGCTATTGACTTTGAGATATTGCTGGTCCACATAACAACACGCCCTACCTGCCAGTTCACATATTGACAAAACGTTATGGTCAAAGTGCAGCCTGTGAAACTGTGTTCAATAAAAGGAGGTAAAGGTTTATATTCGCTGAAAAAGAAAAAGTCAAGTTACATTTATGGCTGTTCTATTGACGTTTTATAAACCAGCAACTTCTTAAAAGTCAGGAAATACAAGCGTGTGACATCAATCAATCAATAATACAACATACTGTACGTACTATAAACTCTCCTTGTATTCATGTATGTACAGGATTTTGATGAATGCCATTCAGCACTAGATCTGAGTGCAATTACATTTAATAACACCGACACAACTCTGCCTGAGCTGAAAATAATAACAATGACTCGACAATGAAACAGCGCCACCTATGGCCTGCATTCAGAAAGCGCTACATCTTCCAGTGATGCAGCTTATTATTATATAGCAATTTATTAGCACTGTCTTAACTCTTAACCCTTAATTATTTGTTTTAAAATGCATTCTTTATGTAAATAAATAAATAAATAAATATGTGTGAATATGATGTAAATGCTTAGCCCGAGTGTGTATATGAAGTTGCAGTAATTCACAAGTTATATGATTTATCAGATTTTATATAAATTCACACAAAGTCAGCAGGGAGATATTTTTCCCTAAAAGAAATGGATATCTTGTTGTAAATGCCTCTGTATATGATTTAAAAATACACTGCGCTCCTATCCAGTTTGATAAATACGCCCTAACGTCGTTATTGTTTCCCCTGAATTGTGTTAGGAAGAAGAATGCCGAGGTAGGCGAGAATTGTAAAGTGTATAAAGGCTGTCTGATTTGACAGGATGCACAGGACAGCTGTTTTCTAGCACCTAATTTCATTAAACATCCTCTAGCATGGACGATGTGTTCAGACTCCCTTTGCCTGCATATAAATCAGTTCAGTAGAGTCAGACGTCTGCAGCTCTCTCGTTGTGTATCGGTGACATCATCAGATCATGTTGATATTTCTGACACACGTGAAGATGAATGTGATTTATGTACAGTATAAATCAAAAGCAACATCATTTCTTTATTCTCCTGTTTTATGTTCAGTAGAACTTTAAAATCTATATGAAAGCAAACCTGGAATTGATTTGTGCTGAAAGAAAATAAATCCTAAAGAAATACAGTACTGTTAGACTCTTAATTAAAATCTTCGTCCAATGAGAGATGCACTAAATTCTATCCTTCAGACAGGGCTGAGGTTAACCAACAACGCAGGAGCCAGAGATCCGGTCCAGATCCGGGCCGGACTTGACAGATTTCTACACTTATAGAAAGTGAAATATTCTTGAAATATTCTTGAATCTAGGCAAATCGTCTATCTATAATTTCTTAAAATACATTTACGACAAACCAAAACTCAGATTATTAAACATATTGTTAGTCAAATGTTACTATGATTGCAAGAAATTGAAAATTTCTTGTTTTGTTGGCAGATAATTTGACTTCTTTCAAGAAATAACTTCCTAAAACTAGTAAAATTATCTGCCAATAAAACAAGACAGTTTAAGTTTCTTGCAAATTTTGTAACATTCGACTAGAAATAAGCTTAATAATCTGATTAATTATTATAAAATAATAATTTTAATAATAAAATTTCGGTTTGTCGTAAATTTATTTTAAGAAATTATAGTTATATTTGCCTAGATTCAAGAATATTTCACTTGCTATAACGTCATTTATTGCAATGTAGGAGTCTGTAAAGTCTGACTTGTTGTAAATTTATTTTAGAAAAGTGTAGATAAATGTAACTATATTCAAGATATATTCACTTGTTTTCAGTAAATCACTCTATGGATTTAATCACCAGGTTTTCGCTTTAATTCTTGGTGAGGGACGGCTGGATGTACAGTAAGTGCAAGTGAAAAGCTTTAATTCCAGCACATACAAGCAACTTTAAACAATCTAGCAAACAAAATAAATGAGGTAAAAACTGGAATGATGCAAATTGGGAGATAAAGAGAAGGAACAACACTCAGAATAAGTGTTTACATACATACAAAAAAAAATCTTAGCAAGCAAAAATCTATTGCCATAAATTATAATTTAGCAAGTACTTCTAAATATTTTACATTTTAAAACAACTATAAGATTAATAAACCTAATTTCAAGCTTAATAAAGTCTTGTTCTGTTGGTAGATGTTTCTGATTTTATGCATTAATGTCTACAAATTAAAAGCATGGTTATTTGCCAGTGAATGAGAACTGAAATTGTTTTAGTTTTTTTGTAATCTTCTAGAAAACACTGGTTTATATTCACTTGCTAAAATGTTTTGTTTTTTTATACAGGTTTCGAGTTAGAGTTCAGATGAGTTAGAAAATGTTAAAGCCTGTGGATCGATAGTGGAACTTGATATGACATTTGAAACAGATTTATTAGAATATTAATCGAACAAAATTTAATTAAACAAAAGCATGATTTGTTTACTCAGTAACAGCATACTGTATATAACATGACATCACTAATATACTGTATATATTATCCATGGATGAGGGATAAGTGGATCTTCCTCACAAATCCACCCCTAATGCACGACTCAGACGGGTTTAAAGTATGAATACGCGAATCTTACGATCCTGAAACATTATCATCAAAGTGGCTCATGATTCCTGATGATAAAATGCTATTTTATTTTATAGATAAAACTTATTTTTTTTTATATAAATTTCCTGATTTATGCTTATTTTTGCATTGTTGAATTGTTTTTTCTAATTTGATGTATGTTTGAATGGACGCGGTGCCAATCTATCACAATCACACACACTCATCCACTATGAAATCGGAAACAACAATTATTGCTAATCTGCATGTCCGTAGGAGGAAACCCAACCCAATCACAGAGAGACTGGAGTGGACGCGAACCCTCAGCCCCAGGAGGTATGATGTCACAGTGTTAAACCGCTACACCACCGTCGTGACGCCTCACTCCTGATCTATTAGTGGTCTTTAATGTTTTTTGGGTATAGTATGGGTTTTACAAACACTGAGAGTCAAATCACCGTGGTTTCATACCTTCAAGGTAAAAACAACATAGTAACAAATTAATCAGCCTTTTAACCAACTGTTTCTGCCTTTTACTAAACGTTGACTCTAATCATATTTAAAGGCATTTTGTTGGAGTCATTTAGCAAACCTGAGTCAAAATAAAAAGTTATGAAATAAACTTTTTTTTTTAATAAGTATAATATACTCTGGGTGTGAGTTGCATTCATTTTTGTTTTTGATTCTATAATGACCATAAATTAAATTAAGAATTGTACATTTTTAAAGAAAGACAATGACATTTGCATTAGTTCATCTTATCATTACTGTACAGTCCACTTTTACTCACCATGCTGTCTGAGGAACTCCACCATGCTCCTCATCACCGAGGGCACGCCGTCCTTCACCAAGCCCAATCTGCTCAGCTCCGTCAAGGCCACCCCGAACACCCTCTGACCGTGCTTCCCTCCAGACCTCCCAGAAGTCGGCAGATTCTTCAGCACGGGCAGCTGCACCATCTTCTTCATGTCCTCCCTGATCTTGATCTGCACGGCTGTTTTATTGTGCTTAGAGAAACACAAGACAGGAGAAAAGTCAACCACGGGCACGGCTGCCTTCGGCCACATCGTGGCGATTCCCGCGCTCTCTCTCTGGAGAGCCTCTATGGGGACGGGATGTTGTGTCTAATGTGACAGAACAGAATGCCGTGGCTGAGAGAGCGTGGGGAGTGCACCAGCTCCTGCGGGGAGAGGGTTCAGGGCTCCGGTTGCTGCGCACCTGTAGTTAAGGGAGTCGGCTAAAGCAAGCAAAGGCTTATCTAAAGGAAGGGGAGGCGAAGCCTAAAGCGAGCAGAGACTTATCACACGGAACAGACAGCTGACGGAGCTTTTATTGAACATGTGATCGTACTGTTTGGGAATATTCTCTCAGGGGAATTCTGTGTGTTTTTTTTTTTTTGCAAACCACAGGCATGTGAGAATGATCCTGCAGCTAGAACAATGAACAATTATAAGTAGAACTGGCTTCGTTAGAAACCATTATCTGAACTACTGAAGCAAGAAAAGGTCCTGCACACAAGTGCTACTTTATTGTACACACTTACAATACTTACAATACATGTCCATGTGAAGGTGCACTTTGTTGTATAGCATTACTGACTGTAGACATATTTCTGTAAATATTCATAAACTCTCAACTCTTCTTTACCAGATCAATCACAAGAAAAGGATGAGTCCTGACCTGATACGCTCAGTCGAGTGTCGTAAGTGTAGAATTAAAACATTTGGAAAAGAAAATGCAACACAAATGATATCTTTGCAAAGTGAAAATATCTTGAATTAAGTTGAATTTAGTGAAATCAAAAATTTATTGGCATGACATTACAAGAAAAGAAAAAAATCTAAGATAATTAAACATATTTTTAGAGACATTTTATTCATTCTAAGTGTAAATTTCTTGTTCTATTGTATTGGCAGGTAACCAATATAACTAGCTGATCTATCTGCCAAAAAAAACAAACAAGACATCTATGCTTAAAAATTAGTAGAATATCTCCATAAATAGGTTTATTGATATTTGGTTTATACTGTAATATTTGGTTTGCTGTCATTTGTATTGAATAGCGCCGATACTTTTTAGTTTAGTTATAATTTTTACCTATGGTTTTGGAACAACCTTCAGCAACATCAAATTTATTCTCCTCCTTAAAGATAATAAAGAACATATTCATATTACTGAGATACCTCAAAGTGCTCTGACAGTTGAGACTCTTACCAAAAATGGTGCGCACCTCCTTAAACAAAACATCACTTTGTCAACATCCATCCGTCCATCCGTCTAGAAACCTCTGTAGTCCAACTAGGGAAGGTGGAGGCCAGTGATGATCATTGAATTATTCCCATTTTGTACAATTGTGGTAGGACCTCCAGTCAACATTCACACACTACATGCAACTCAGGAACACCAATTAGCCTAATCTGCAGGTCTTCGAACTGCGGGAGGAAACCCACAAAGCACGGGGAGAGTATGCAAACTCCACATACACAGACCCGATGCAGGAATCGAACCCAGTACCTGGAGGTGCGAGTGCTAACCGGTAAGCTACTGTGCGGCCAGCATGTTAATATAGAAACGATGATGTCGCAAAAACCAGGAACAAGCACATCTCTTTCTCTCTATATATGAAATATAAATCCTGTTTGGCCAGTGGCCGGGGTTTGTGTGTTTATAGGTAGCTCAGTCACAGGCGATCCTCACCATGAAGCATCATCATTACCCTTCATGTCATACTGTGAGCGTGTCACAAGCGTTCCTCACCGACTGTAACAGTGGGCAGCGGCATCTATGATGGAAAAGGGGTACGTCATTGTCTACAGAGACGGCGCATACGCCAAGCGAATGAAACCCCAGATCAGACTGGGCAGAAGTTCGGGCTGCGAAACATTGGAGCAGCGTGAGGAGCGGCGGTGGGTCGACCACACATCCATTCACAGGTAGCGGTAGACGGTAGCACGCAGGCACATATTATTACATCACAGTATGACTTGAAGGGCGATGATGCTGCCAACAGGTACATTCAATGACACTCCACACTGTTACACGGTGAGGGACTCCCGCTACACCGGACAAACACAATTTCTGTTTATATACAGTATATAGAATGTAGAACATGCACAGAAGATTAAACCCCAGTTCCCTCTTGCCAAGATGTTTTGTGAATCGTGACTGGTGGCTTAATCTCTTCTCATCATGTGGTGATTTGTATCATATAGTGTCTTGTCGCAGCCCTCGGCCATCTGCAACAATGTTTACTGTATGTAGGGTTCGGATCCCCACCTCGGGGTCCGTGTGCATGGAGTTTGCATGTTCTTCCTGTGCTTAGTGGGTTTCCTCCGGGTACTCCGGTTTCCTCCCACACTCCAAAGACTTGCATGTTAGGCTAATCAGTGTTTCCAAATTGCCCATAGTTTGTAAATGAGCATATGTGTGTGTGTGTGCCCTGTGATTGATTGGCACCACATACAGGGTGTACACCAGCCTTGTGCTACAGGACGCATAGATGATGTATAGATGATAATTGAGTGAGTGCAAATCTACTTTGTGATAATGACCATTGTTAAAAGTGATATGTAAATTGAATTGAACTGAACGTTTGCATACAGAAGGACATGGGTTATACCTACCTACAGACCTATAAGCAGACGTAAGAATCATGCAAAGCATAAAAAAATTTAGGAGGACGTTAAAATAAAGTGTTGGCAAACTGGGGGTCACAGTGAATTTTGTGAATTTTGTGAATTCACAGTGATTTGTAGGGGGGAAAAATAGTGAAAACTGGGAATTGAATTGACCCGGACTCGGGAACCAGAAGAAAAACCCTTGGGCTGTGATGCAGTGATGCTTCCTGCTCCACCTTATATCCTTTTTTTCATTTCTATTTTCTAAACCATTGCTTTGTTGTAACTGCACTTTAAAAAAGAAAAAGTGGATAATAAAACCCTTTCTGATTCCTGAAGATGTGCTGGTGTATGAGCTTTACATGCATTTTGCTTTAGAATCTCACAAATTAAAACATGAAGCTGTTGGAAAGTCCATGTAAAATCTAACATTCTGGATAAATTGACATTTATTGACATTCACATAGGACTAGAGACAAATACATGCAGGAGAATCAACACCATTAGCATCTTAAGTTCATTTAAAAATCCATAATCTCTGCTCATCCTGAGGTTTCAGTTTAATGATAAACACCGCTGACCTGCTCGGCTTCCCGCCAACTCGCTCCGATCCTGCGCAGGAAAATCCCGAGATTTAAAGGCGGCAAAAAAATAAAATTCCAGAATCAGTCCCGGACCGGACACGGTCCTCCGTCCATTTCTGACATGTTATTCCCGGGTCTATGAGCCGTAATTAAGCCTTCGTGGTCTCATTAGCGCGCGTGCTGTATCCATTAACGCGCGCGTTTATTAATGTATTAATTACTGAGCTGGATGCTGCCGCGCGCGCCACAGGCGGTTTCCATAGCAACCCATGAGATAGACGTTTGATGAACAGGCTTGTTCTTCACACACAACACTGTACTGTACAGTATCTCTCACACACACACACACACACACACACACAGATGTGTGTAAATCAGAAAATAAAGCACAATATGCCGCCGCCTGACCAAAAAAATAAATAAATAAATCACACACACACTAATATTTCATTCATTCATCTTTAGCTTTGATTACACACACACACACACACACACACACAATGAGTCCTGGAATATGGTCGCCTGTTCCATCAGGGAAGAAGAAACCCTCCATAGATGTGATACTCTGATGTGATACTGATGATTGTAATTTTAACATGCAACTTCACCAAGTGTTTAAGTGATCTCCAATTAAGTAATTAATTTCTAACCAGATTTCTTCCAGGAAGTTGACAGGTCAGCACTATCCTCCCAGGTGTTGATAAAGTGTTAACTCGATTCCAGTCATTTAAAATCTCCTTAGTTGTTTTCTTTGCTTGCTGCGGAACAATAATTTGACCCTTCTGAAACTTGTTTTCGCCATGCTGTGTACATGCATTTTCATTTGGATTTTTAACAAATGCGTTTAGGGGGCATATTGGGACAGTTTTTATGCATTTCCCTTTTACATTTAGCAGACGCTCTTATCCAGAGCGACTTACATTTTTATCTCATTATATATCTGAGCAGTTGAGGGTTAAGGGCCTCTTGCTCAAGGGCCCAACAGTGGCAACTTGGTGGTTTAAACCTGAGACCTTCTGAACTGTAGTCCAATGGCTTAACCACTGAGCTACCCCTGGCCGGTTAGTAGATAATGTAGTTGTGCCTACTTGTTTCCTAAAAAACAAACTCATGATGACTAGTTAGATATACATTACTTACTTAGGAAGCTATAACTAACTGGCCAGGTGTAGCTCAGTGGTTAAGGCTTTGGACTACAGTTTGGAAGATCCCAGGTTCAAACCCCACAACCACCAATTTGCCACTGTTGGGCCCTTGAGCAAGACCCTCAACTGATCAGTTGTATTTATTTTTTTTTAAATTATTTTTCATTTTAAAAATTAAAGTTGCTCTGGATCAGAGTGTCTGCTAAATGTAACTGAAACTACTAATTTCTTAAAATTCACTCGACCCCTTTTTTGGCTTAAAACAAAAAAGATTGGCTTTTTTAGGAAGGTATAACTAATTCATTCATCTTCTATACTTTTTAAGTTAAGTCAACTTTTAATTTTTTACAGTGTGCGCAATGACAGGACATGAAACCATTGAAAAAAGAAATCAATCTGACTACATGTGCAGTGCCATGAAAAAGTATTTTCCCCTCTCTGATTTTTTTTCTTTGCGTATTTGTCACACTTGTACTGTATGGGTGGAATTTCACCTAAACACTTTATGAGGAAAAGACAAATTGGCCTTTTTGTTTGTGAGATATCATGAAC
>JAQMYI010000039.1:890228-902428 GCA_030014275.1 Clariallabes melas
CACACAGGTGCATCTCAATGTATAGATACATAGATTCATATTTAAAGTGTTTATTTCTTTTAATTCTGATGATTATTGCTTACAGCTAATGAATTCTGAAATAAATAAACTTTTTGATGATATTCTAATTTATTGAGATGCATCTGTGTATATACACTACATTGCCAAAAGTATTCGCTCGTCTTCCTTCACATGCATATGAACTTGAGTGACATCCAATTCTTAATTCGTAGAGTTTAATATGATGTTGGCCCCGCCCCTTTTGCAGATAACACAGCTTCAACTCTTCTGGGAAGGCTTTCCACAAAGTTTAGGAGTGTGCTTATGGGAATTTTTGACCGTTCCTCCAGAAGCGCATTTGTGAGGTCAGACACTGATGTCAATATGCATGTATGCATGTGAAGGCAGACGAGCGAATACGTTTCGCAAAATAGTGTATATACTGTACAATGTTATTTACAGCATTTTAAATATGTAATTTATAGCAAAATATTTAAAACTAGTACTTTGTAACTCAGCAGCAGCTGTGTGTGTATAAACCTGTATCTATCTACAGTACCAGTCAAAAGTTTGGACACAGGTTTGGATTTGTTTTCTACATTCTAAAACAACAAGTAGCAACAACAATAACAGTCAGTTGTTTGATACCAGTCTTTTTACTGGTACTGTATATAACTGGTGAAACTTATAGAGCATATACAGTTTCATGACATACCTGGCAGGCCGATTTGAGCTCATCAGGAGACTCGTAGCCGGCGCATACCATCGAAGGCTGCACATTGTCCCACCAGTAGTTTGGTTTACTGCACGTCTCGTAGGAGACAATAGGAAGAGGAGCCTGGTTCAGTTTCTTAGCCACCACAGGAATTATACTGCCTGTAAGACAAACATGCTGAACTAAAAGTCACTCTGACGGCAACAAAAGTCATTATTCAATTTACAATTATAATTTAGTAGAACTGACAGTTTCTGAGAAGTTTCCAGACCTTTCTCAGCTCCCCAGCCAGTGACGTAGCAGAAGTGGCCAGCTGGCATCAGGGACTCGGGTTTAGGCAAACACACAGGACTGATATCCCGAGTCATGGACACGGGCTTGGCCAGACGCACCAAGGCAATGTCATTGACGACGTCATTGATCTCGGGGTAGAGGAAATCTCTGTGCGAGATAATGGCGATCACAGGAACGCACACCTCCGTGGGTCCATCTATACTGGCATTTATGTGGTGTTTCCCAAAACACATCTGCCAAGAACTAGGAACTGAGACCCTTAAGAAGACAGAGAAGGGAGATATGCAGAGAAGGGAGTTCCGATATGGAAAAGGAACTGTTCAATAGGTTGGTTGATGGACTGTGGATACTTTTTTAGATGAATGTGTAACTAATGGGTAGATTAATGGATAGATGAACTCAAGCTTGGATGAGTTGAGAGATTAGTGGAAAATGATGGACAGGAAGATTGGTTGATAGGTAGATTAAAAGGATGAAGGATGGATGGATGGATGGATGGATGGATGGATGGATGAGGTCATGAACTGATGGGGAAATAATGGACAAATCCTCTTATGGAAGAATTAGAGAATAGATTAATGTATAGCTTGATGGATACATGAATATGTTGGTGGATGAATGAATTGATATATGGATGGATGACAGATGGGGTTATAGTGTTGGTGAATATGTTGGTAAATGGATGCATGAAATGATAGATGAGCTAGAAGATGGATGGATATGGTGGTGGTGGATGAATTCATGGATTTAATCAATGGGATGATGGAAGAATGAATTGATCACCAATTGTTGGACGATTGATAGATGGATGTTGGAACTCAAAACAACTCTAGGTATTGAGGAAAGCTCTATTTGTGAAGACGCCAAGCTTGTCTAAGGTGTGGAACCTTTATATGGCTTTGTGCTGCATATGTGTGTCTATGTGTTTCTTACTGTGAGAAACAGTGGGCAGCAGTCAGGACCCAGTGCTCATGGATCAATGAGCCACCACAAGCATGTTGGAAAGGCAGAATAGGAAGCATTCTGGCCTGATAAATACACACAAACACATCCGTTACTGCCACCGAGATCTAACCGTAGTGACGAGTAACCGTGTCTCATTCTCATCCTGCGTTCTCACCTGCATAGAGACTTGCCATGGCCAGGAATGAGGTTTAGCCTCTATTCCATTCACGACCCTCGTCACAGAGGTAACTGGAGGCACCGCAGGAGACCCACACACTGCAGGCCAGTCTGTGAGGAGAGAAATAACCGTAGAACATATAAGAACATATATCACCAAATCTGTAAGGAGGGCTAACTACTGTATATATCTGTTCATAGAAAGTCATGTAAAGGCGGGGCCAAAAGTTTTGAGAGAGAGACACAAAAATTTATTTCATGTAGGCTGCTTTAGTGTTTTTAGATCTTTGTGTCAGATGTTACTCTGGTATACTGAAGTATAATTACAAGCATTTCATAAGAGTCAAAGGCTTTTAGTGACAATTACATGAAGTTTATGCAAAGAGTCAATATTTGCATTATTGATTCTTCTTTTTTCAAGACCTCTGCATTTCGCCCTGGCATGCTGTCAATCAACTAATGGACCACATCCTGACTGATGGCGCAGCCCATTCTTACATAATTAATCCTTGGACTTTGTGAGATTTTGTGGGTTTTTGAGGACTGACCACAAGTTCTCAATGGGATTAAGGTCTGGGGAGTTTCCTGTTCATGCATCCAAAAAATTTCCATGTTTTGTTCCCCGAGTCACCTGGCGAGGAGATCCATCATCCTGTAGAAGGCATTGTTTTTCACTAAACTGTTCATGGATGGTTGGGAGAAGTTGCTATCGGAGGATGTTTCTGTACCGTTCTTTATTCATGGCTGTGTTCTTAGGTAAAATTGTCAGTAAGCCCACTCCCATGGCTGAGAAGCGACCACACACATGAATGGTCTCAGGATGCTTTACTGTTGGAATGACACAGGACTGATGGTATACCTTTGTATAGAGGAAGAGTTACTTTACCAACCTGAAAACAATCTATGTTAGCTAATGAATACGTTTTGCCCACTTTTGTATTACTTTTGGTACAGCCCTCATATAAACGTTGTGTAACCAATAAACCACAAATCGCAGAGGCATTTCTCCTGAAGACTTTCCCATGGGGGAAAACTTACAGCTTAACCTCTAATTGTTTTTCTGACACTGGAGTCTCCTTCCGTAATTGATTACAGAAATCCTAATCATATGAACAGTTAGATGGTTCATTTATATATATATTTTGGTTTGTTTGTTTAATTCCGGTAGATGTTACAATGTGATTTGAATTTAAGTTAGAACTGCTAATGGGCTGTTGTTGTTATAAAAAATAAATCCTCAATCTTACCGATCTTCACGGTGTCCCACAGGTTTGGCGACAGAGGTGCCAGGGTGGGAAACACACTCGGATCGGTGGTCCAGTAACCACGGAAACCCTTCTGCTGTTGTGCATCGTTGGTGAGGAAGCGCACGGTGGCTTTGTCACCAGAGACATTTATTTTTGGAGGAACGAATCCACAGAACTGACCTGGGAAACAAAGAATTCCCAAAACAAGGATCGAAGAAGTTGAAATCATGGTTTTGACCAGCAGAGGGTGCTGTCACATCCTCAAACATTGCGAAGTCAATTCTTAGCTAGTGTGCTGGGTACGACGTTTAAACAGAAAGATGGACAGATGAACAGAGGAAGATATCTTCCTGTTTGAGCTTCCTGTTTGTGTGCTCTCACCTTGTGAATTTCCAGCTGCATCAAACACCTCCACAAAGTCCACACACTTGCCCAGGATGTTAACTGCTTGCAGCTCAAAATGTGTGAAGACGATGTGTAGGCTCTTGGCCGACGGACTCGAGATGATCCACGTGCAGACAGTTTGGTTTGGATAGTTATTGGGCCAGTTGGGTGAGACTAGCTCCCCCTGCTGGCTGGTGAACTCTCCACCACAGGCAACTATAACCACACAGGACATGAGAGAGAGTGGAAAATCAATAATGCATTTGTCTTGTATACACAGATTATGGTAGCATGTTCTAATGTGATCGGTGTGTGAAAGACGTACTGTCAGTCGGGTTCACAGCTTTCCATGTGGCTCTGAAACCCGTGTCCACCACTCTGTTATTGGAGGAGAAACGGACGGTCAGTGTTTCACCAGCAGAAACCACATCTCCTGGAGGATACGCACCACAGCGTGTTCCTGAAGGAGAGAATACAACAAGCCCACGTTTTGGCAATTAAATGCTCATGAAACTTAATGCATATTAATATCAATGCACATTAAATTATACATCTTTATGAAATGTAAATACATGCATGTATTTTAATTATAGCTGGAGAAATGTTATTATACAATGTATGTTTTTTTTTTTCATTTTTGACCCCGTAAATTATACTGAAATCTAGAAATTTATGTTCAAAATTCTATAATGAGTTAAAAAAAAAAAAAAAAAGGTAAAATAATTTGTAAAAAATCAAGTCAACCTTCATTCAGAAACAGACTCTCTGTAGCCATGGTTGTTCTTTTCATTATACTATAATTTGCCACAAAATGAATATAATCATATGAAAGTATTTTTAAATATAAAATAAATGACCACCCTGCTCTATGAATTAATACTTTTAATCCATACTTAATAGATTTTTTTTTCCAATGTATTAGTTGTAATGTATTTTTGATAAAAT
The DNA here is from genome assembly GCA_030014275.1 of Clariallabes melas. Lineage (NCBI taxonomy): Eukaryota > Metazoa > Chordata > Actinopteri > Siluriformes > Clariidae > Clariallabes > Clariallabes melas. The sequence continues at coordinate 894,936 of JAQMYI010000039.1, forward strand.
CTTAAATTATTTTTTTTTTACTTAGAAGTATTTCATGCATTCTTCATACAAGATATATTTAAGCCTAGTGATTTTACATTGCTTATTCAGTGTTTAATATTTTGAAGTCTACCTTTTTTTAAGTCACAATTCTATAAGTAAAATGACACTATATACATTAAATTTAAGACATAGTTGCTGTTTATTTTAGTCTCTTATATCTTATATACAGTATAAGGAAATGTAGAAAATGCGAATATCCTGTATGATAAAATTAGAAAATGTCAGTATATAACAACACATATAGAAACATATATACTGTATATATGTTTCTATTATATAAGTTATATACGAAGACGTAGAAAAGACTTTCTTTAAAAACTAAAATCCACACCATACACACATTTAAAAAACGTTTGAAAGCATTAAATTGTATATATATATAAATGAAATGAATATTCCCTGACACGCTGCGTACCCAGAGGGCTGATGTGGTCTGAGATGGAGACGCTGTCACTGAGGCACATCTGGCTCTCCTGTACCGAGAACGATTCAAAGTGAAGTTGCACGCGTTTGCCTGCGGGTACACGGATGTTCCAGCGGCATTGGGCTTCATTCTTATAACTCTTGGGGTGATTCATTGAGGCCAAAACACCTGCAGGGCCAGTCTGGTCCATCGGCCCACCACAACCAGAAGCTGGAAAACAACAGCAATAAGCAGAGAAGAGAAGGAATTGTTATTAAGGCTATTAAATATGAACTATTCTACTGGACAGTTAAAGGAAGAAGCTACAGAATAAACCAGAGCATTGTTAAATTGTAGTTTTGATACAAATCACATGTTCATGTGACTGCAATCGTATTAGTTCGTTGTTGGACTGAGAATTCTGGGAAATACTGTACTCCAACCTGTACCTTTGACATATGAACATATGAAACGCTCAGTGTTTAGCACGTGTTCAAGTCGTGAAGACACTGTTGCTAGGCAACCAGGAATTATGGAGGCAGAGCACAAGCTAGATAATTAATGTCTCCCAATTTAGCTAGTTAAATATTTTATATGGAGGGAAAAAAAGAGGCAAACATTTTTATTATTTAATAGTAATAACAATAATAATAATAATAGGTTTGATTAAAAAAATACCATTGGAAGTGTTGTTAAATTTGCTTCTATGCATATTTCCATAAAATGTTCTTAGAAGCGTACAGAATGTATCATTAGTATCAGTCTGTAATGTTAACATACTGGTGAGGAGGTAGATCTCCCTGCGTATGATGTTCTCAACCCAGGACAGATAGGCAGACGAGCGAGTGAACACACTGGGCTTTTTATCCATGATGCAGCCGATAGGTCCGAAGCTGGTGATACCGTGGATTTCCCAGGGGGCCGAGGGGTTGTCCTGACACACGAGGGGACCGCCCGAATCTCCCTGTGAATAACAGATAACCAGCTTATACAGTACACATAATAATCACCTCCAATGTGTGTCTGGTCTCTGGTGTTTGGTGTGAAGCATCTCTGGACCCCAGTGTGCACCGTAAGTGTTAATTCAACAGGAATAAACTCACAAGTGATCATCATGTAAGCAAAATATTTTAGTTCGGCAAATCAACACCTCTTTCTGATGTGGCTTTGATATCGAGTCAGGTTTTTGTTCCACCTAATATTTAGTCAAAGCAAATGTATTATAGAAAGAAAAAGAAAGAAAGAAAGAAAGAAAGAAACCATAGTTTTGCTATCATTTACAGTTTGTTTAGTTGCATTATTAAACTTTATAGCTAGAACTAAATTTTGAACACCTTGTACTTTCCAGTAGATGAATTATACTAAAGCATTATTTCTAGAATACCTTCTTTTGCAGCAAAAAAAAAAAAAAATTGCAAGTGAAAATATATTCAAAATAATCTTACTTTGAAAAAATACATAAACTCAATAATCTTATTACTTATAAGACTTACTTATTTGGTTTGTTGTAATCTTAGTTTAAGAAATTACGATATTCAAGATATTTTCACTTGCTAAGATATCATTTGTTGCATCGTTGAAAAAAGCTTTCTTTAAAAACAAAAATACACATATTTTAAAACTTTCTAAATCATAAATTTTTAGTTTCTCATTTAATTTGATTAAACTTAATCATTGCATTTAAAAAAGATTTTTATTATGTTTTAATTATTATGTTTTTTTTTATTTTACATATATCTTCACTTAATCGTTTATTATATTCTGTGCATTCCGTTATATTAAGTTTTATCATGTTATATTTTAGCATTAGTATTAAATGCTTGAGTACTGTATGTACAAGAAGTTCACTTATTATTAAGAAAATAAACTGTTTTGATGCAAAAATGAGCTTGAGGCAAAAATCTATCAGAATCCATATTCTGTACCACATACAGGGCATTTGTAAGAATCGATAATATTGTATTTGAGGGTCATTACAGTATATAATTAAATGCACAAGTTTGAATGCAGTGACCCTCAAATACAATATTATTATATTTACAGAAGGAACTTTGTATAAAGTAGATTTCTTTTATTATACATCCGCTAAAATGCAGATAAATCAAGTAAGACAAAAAGTAATGAACCAGAAAATACTTTAATTTTTTTAATAAGTATTCTAATTTTTCGAATATCCTGCACACTCAGTGTGAATACACACCTGACACACAGACTTGAGCTCTTCAGGGAGAGTGTATCCACAGCAGATCATCGATGTCTTGACCTGGAACCACCAGTAGTCCATGCGTTTGCAGGTATCAAAGGGAACCACGGGAAGAGCGACCTGGTTCAGAGTCTCTGCCACTTTAGGAGCCGTCGAGTTGCCTGAGGAGAAAAAAAACAAAGTGTTGTAGACCGGTGTAAAATGTAAACGATACAGTAGATGCCTTAAGCACCTGTTTGGAGCGAGAAAGATTTTGGCTTCTCTTGATTTGCTTAAATTTACTCTGCAGGACTGTGCAAAAGTCTTGACCCCTGTTCATTTCTTTATATTTTGCTTCCAGACTTTCTTGTATTTTTAATGTAATCTTGCGGAATAGAATTTTTTTTTATTTGTTAAGCCACACAGTGAACTATGAATCATTCAAGCATAAAAAAACGTATAACTTAAGGCAGGAACCAGTGAGAAACAAGTGCAGATGATGACAGATGATCAGGCTGGTGATTAGTTTACTAGAACAGACAAGAGGGGAAATGAGGTTGCTGCTGAGGTTGTTACATAAACAACCACATCACATTATTAAATTTAATATGAAGACATGAGGGGGGCTCAATACTTTTGCACAGTCTCCTTTTCCTGAAGAATTATTAATAAACATTTTTGAATCACTGATAACTTGGCAGCCAGTTGAAATGAGCTAATAAATAACAAGCAACCAAGTGGAATATTACATACTGTAGCAACAATGCAGCAACAACCTAGCAGTCTGCTGGAGTAACACAACAACAACAACAACAACAACATAACAACAATGTTTTACCAGGGTGTCATTAAGTAGATGCTTTGATATTCTTAGTGGTTCCTTTGGTGGTTGCTAAGGTGTTGCTTGGTGGTGGCTAATGGTAGTTAAGGTTGTAGCTAGAAAGTTATAAAAATAAGGCAATATCTATTATTTCCTAATTGCCTAAACATTTGATAATAATCTTTTTATTTTTTATTCTTATTGCCTCAACCACCCTTTTCTAGGGTGTTGCTAAGTGTTTGCTACTGTATGTACAGTACTAAAATAGTCACTAAAATATCACTCATCGAGTGCCAAAAAAAGTTATGAATTTAATTATACAGTGTCTTGCGTAAGTATTCACCCCCCTTTCCAAAATTTGTGACGCTATCTGTATTGGAAATTTCCAAGTATTCAACTTCCAAGTATTTAATGCGACTTAATTTAAATCCAATTCGAAAAAAGCGCTTGCAAAAGTATTCACTCCCCTGACTATGATCTCATTACAAATATATTTCTTCTAGAAGGCACCAGAGTGTAGAAAGGCCTTTCAAAGAAGAGAAACTACAAGACATTGACACGTCCCCCTATAACAAGTCCCTATGCACAGTACATTATAGACAGCTATTTATTCTACAGAAGAAGAAAAAAAAAATCACATGTCAGCTAGTTGACTTTGCTTCACACTGGAAATGATGCAATCAGCTGTGTAAGGATTAATCTGCCCACATGCATTACTACTTGATAACCAGTGGGTGGCACTGTAGTCCTTTCAGAAATCCTACACATAAGACCAAAAAAAAAAAATACAACACTGTCCTGTGATTATTCGATGGCTGTACACTAGTAAATAAATATCAATTAAATTCATGTTTGTTCAGAGACCAAGTCATCACTTGCCGTGTTTAGCATTAACATAAACCTGGCACGTCTCATCTCACCTGATTCATCACCCCAGCCTGTAGCGTAGCATTTCTTTCCTCCTGGAAGCATCTCCTCGACTGAGGGCAAGCAGGCGAAATCGATGTGCTCTGTCTGGGTGACCTCTCCGTCCAGACGCACCAGGGCAATGTCGAACTCCACACTGGGCACCGTGGGGTACTTGAAGCTCTCGTGCCGATGGATGGCCAGAACACCGTAGCACTGCTCGCCTGTCTCGGACTGGGTCAGGTTGTGTTTGCCCAGGCACATCTGCCATCTTTGAAGTTGATCTGCGTACCTGGAGTGTCACATGTGTGCAGAAATAAACATACAGATGTTGCATGCATGTACAAAAAATGAATAAGTAAACAAATACATAACATTTTTCAAGTACATTTTTGCACATTACCACACATCGGTTTATATATGTGTGTGTGTGTCTGTGTGTCTGTGTGTGTGTGTGTTCTGCAAAATGCAGTCCTGTAGATTTTTTCCCTTGAATCTCCTTACACAAAATGCCACCGTGTAAATTAACGTTTAAAACAAAATCTATTCAGTCTTAGACTTAAATTCCATTGCTCCTGCATATTAGCTGTTACTATAGAAACAATGTTGTACATAAAAAAAATCAATATGTATTTCAGTTTTTTTTTTTTACTACAAGTATTATTTATTTATTTATTATTTTTCTTTTTTTGGTAAAATCATCTGATCGCAGCCCGACCCAGTATTAGGCAAATACAACCTTTCTTTCTCCCGTGCCAAAATTTATTTCATATAAATGAAACCAAGGAAGAAAAAAAAAATCTAAACATGCGGGCAATTCTAATACCATTACTGCTTCCAGAGGATTTAAGAGGGTAAGGTGCTGCTAATCATCAGCCCTTGATTAATTGATCATCAGCAGGTGTGCAAATCAGAGGTTTTGACAGTTTGCTGGTCTGGAGCATTTAGGGGTGTGTTAACACAACGTCAAGTGGAAAAGACATAAGCAGTGGTCTTAGAGAAGCAACTGTTGCTGCACATCAATCTGGAAAGAAAAGGGTTATACTATAAAACCATTTCCAAACCATTTGAGGTTAGACGTTCTACAATGATTAAGTTTATTCACAAGTGGAAAGCATTGAAGACAGTTGCCCATCTTCCCAGGAGTGGACGTCCTAGCAAGGTCAGACTGTGCAACGCTCAGAGAAATACAAAAAACCCAACAGCTACATCTCAGACCCTACAGATGTAGTGTAAATGTTACTACATGTAGTATAGTGTAAATGTTATTACAGATGTAATAATCTTTAAGTGTTAAAGTCCATGACAGCACAATTAGAAGAAGACTGAACAAGTATGGTTTGTTTGGAAAGGTTTCCAGGAGAAACATCTTCTGTCCAAAAAGAACATGGAAACACGATTGAGGTTCAAACAGCATCTGAACAAACCACAAGACGTCTGGAACAATGTCCTATGGACAGATGAGACCAAAGTGGAGTTGTTTGGCCTTAATGCCCAGCCCCATGTTTAGGGAAAACCTCGAACAGCATTTCAGCAAAAACACCTCATACACATTGTCAAACACGGCGGTGGAAAGGTGATGATTTTAGCTTGTTTTTTGCAGCCACAGGACCCGAGAACCTTGAAGTCATCGAGTCGACCAAGAATACATAATATACTCTGTATACTGGAGTATTCTAGAGGGGAATATGAGCCCATCTGTCCGACAGCTCGGTCATGCAACAAGACAATGATCCAAAGCGAACCGTTAAATCTTCATCAGAATGGCTGAAAAACAAAAGGAATCAACGGTTTGGATCGGCCAAGTCAAAGTCCAGACCTCACCCCAACTGAAATGCTGTGGCGGGAACTTAAGAGAGCTGTGCATATGCAAATGCCCCAAAATCTCAATGAACCAAAGCAATGTTGTAAAGAAAGATGGATGAAAATGATATGAGAGACTAATACATTCATACAGGAAATGATTACTTCTAGTTACTGCTGCTAAAGGTGGATCTACAAGCTATTGAATCATAGGGTACTTATTATTGCCCATATTCTTTCTTTTCTTGGCTTCATTTTTGTTGAATAAACAATGGCATGGTGAAAAAGTTATATGTCGTTGTTTGCTGAGGTTTTATTTGGCTAATAATGATATCTGCTACAATCAGGTTATTTTATTTGACTTAAAAACATGGAATTTAAAGAGGGGGCACTAACTTTTGAAATCTTCTGACCGAAATACAGGTAGGTATTAGCAACACTACTAACTCAGCAAAGACAAGCAACCAACTTAATGTTCACTGCTGACTTTTCTGTTTATGGCACTATTAGCCATCTTGCTGGCATATGCTACTATAGTTTTTTTATTATTATTATTATTTTTACCCATTTTTTGAAAAATAGAAAACAGAGTGTCGTAAAAGTGTTAATCATCACATAAACACCTCTATTTAATGTGGTCTGAGGTGAACAGGAGGATATAACCTCCAACACGCTACCCTGAAAACAGCTAGCAGATGGCTAACAGCCTACATGGGAATATTAGCGATACCTGATGAAGCAGTGTGCAGCAGTTAAAACCCAGTTCTTATGGATGAGAGTGCCGCCGCATGTGTGGAAGAAAGTAGGCGTGGGAGAGGACTCGGGCCAAACCTTTAAACCAAAAAACACAGAACATTGTTCAATATAATAAATAATGTATAAGATTGCATTAGCATTAGCTGCCTTTGTAAACTAACAGCAGCTAAGGGGTGAAGGAATCACATGCATGATTAGTTACAGCGAGTAAATTATTGATATTGGAGCAGGATACGTTCGAGAGTAAATCATAATGGAGAACGTAGTTAAGAATAAAGAATAAGTTGTTCTGGTGAGTGATTTAACTACTACACACGCTCTCGGAAACGAGCTGCGGGATGTAACTAAGACTTGTGGTTTATCGTTCGTTTTAACTCCGGTGATAAAATGGATCTCATTGGATCTCATGGATATCATTTTAAAGTAATAGAAATCTTCTTCTTCTTTGTCTTTCGGCTGTTCCCTTTCAGGGGTCGCCACAGCGAATCATCTGCCTCCATCTACCCCTATCCTCTGCATCCTCTTCTCTCACACCAACTAACTTCATGTCCTCTCTCACTGCATCCATAAATCTCCTCTTT
>JAQMYI010000039.1:917989-929877 GCA_030014275.1 Clariallabes melas
GGGAGGAAACCGGAGTACCCGGAGGAAACCCACCAAGCACGGGGAGAACATGCAAACTCCATGCACACAGAGTCGAGCCTGGCCGGGAATCGAACCCGGACCCTGGAGGTGCAAGGCGACAGCGCTAACCACTACACCACCGTGCCGCTTGCAGTGTGTCATGTTAGCAGGAAAAAAAGTTTCTCTCTTAATCTAGAAGACTTTATATGCGCCTGGTAGAAAGGTATCTCCTTTTCATTAAGCAGGAATAAACATCTCCGTACAGAAAACCTCACTATGTGAATGATTGCATATTCCTTGTTAAATAACAGCAGGCTAAAGAAAATCTTGTTTATTTTGTCACATGAAAGGCTTCCTGTTAGCCCTAAAAGCTCTGAGATGCTTCCTGTTAGTAATGAAATACTTCCTGTAATGCCTCCTGTTAGGCATTCAAAAGCTGAAGCTTGTCTTTAGCCATGAAAGCTTTAAAAGCTCTACTGTTTCTGTCCATCCCAGTTCAGCTTAAATCTTGTATTCGTGTGGTGGTTTGCACTGTTGGCTTGCACTTCCAAAGTCATGGGTTCGATTCCCATCTCAGTGTGCATGGAGTTGGCATGTTCTACCCGTGCTTGGTGGGTTTCCTCTGGGTACTCCGGTTTTCTCCCACAGTCCGAAGACATGCAGGTTAGGATAATTGGCGTTCCCAATTTGCCCGTAGTGTGTAAATGAGTGTGTGTGCCCTGAGATGGATTTACCCCCTGTCCAGGGTGTACCCCCACCTCATGCCTTAAGTCTCCATGGATAAGCTCCAGACCCCCAGCAGCAGGGTAATACACTATAAACAATGAGCGAGTGTAAGTGTGTTTTCATTAACGTCATCATCTGCATTTACTGTCTGCACAAAACTGTATTTTGAATGAAACATTTTGGGGGAAAAAGTCAAATGCCTGTATTTCGGCAATTTCACATTTCCTGAAATCTGAGTTATTATCCAAATGATCCTGACTAATTGTAGGGGCCAGTGGTGGCTCAATTGGTTAAGGCTGTGGGTTATTGGGTTACTGATCCAGAAGGTTGGGGGTTCGAGCCAGGTTTCCACTATTGAGCCCTTGAGCAATGCTCTTAATCCTGTCTGCTCCAGGGGGCGCTGTATCATGGCTGAACCTGGCACTCTGACCCCAGATTCCTCAATGGGATAACGAGGGAGAAAAATAATTTCACTGTGCTGTAAGGTACAATAATTAATTCATTGTTTCACTAAACACCCAAAAGAATATGAAATACAATAAATTTTTTCAACCGCTTATGTAACGTCCATGCTAACAATACACACAGTCTCACCCAGTGACTGCTGGCTGTCTGTGACGGTGAGTTTGTCCTGACCGCACTGTCCTGCTTCACCCACAATGGCCAAATCAGTGATGTGCAGTTTGACAAGAAAGCCCTCAGGCACGCTGATGTTCCAGGAACACTGCAGGTTTGCAGGATAGGCTTCGGGAAACGCCAGGGAGTTGATCTCGCCTTTCCGACCGAACAGATTCCCCTGAGAGCCACAACCTGAATCTTTTGAAATAATAAAAAAAAATAAAAATAAAAATGAAAATACAGTGTGTTCTTATGGAGAAATGTCATGTCTTGAGAATCAAGAGGGCAAAAAATCTTGAGACAGTAGCAGACAGTCACTAAATGTCAAATATTCGCAGTAAATGTTATTCTCCCTGTTTTCTCCATATAAGAGAGAACAATAAATGTTGTACGGTTTTAAATATCAACTCAGTATGCACGTCTTCCTTCTCAGTAATCTCAACTCAAATTAGTTTTAGAATTAAAGGAGAAAGTAAAGGCAAACAAAAGTTAATTTCATAAGATGCCCTGCAGCAAGTTTTTGTAAGGAAGAGATTGCAGAAAAGTCAATTTGGCCTCCGTCACTGAAATACTTCAATACGAAAGTCAAACTACAGTCCTGAAGAGCTCAGAAAAGAAATGCATGTCATTATGTCCCAAGTTTGTCTAGATCTTAGACATAATGGATGTAGATGTGGACATGTGGTCTTGTGCAACGCCCACGTGTAAAACACAGACACGCCTACCTCCGTAATAAACACGGAGATGTTAAGAAAGTAGGTTTTATTTTCTTAATTCCAAGCAACCTTTCGCGGGCCAGTCAGAATCGGTCCAAATGCGGCCCGCGGGCCGTAAAATGCCCAGGTCTGCTCTAAATGAACGTCTCCTCTGCAGCAGAGCTCAGTTTTGGTCTTGATTTCCTGGGAAGGTCTTCATGAGGGACAGCTCGATGGGTTTTGCCCAGTTATTGCAATAAATGTTCCAGAACGGCTGACCTTGGTTCATTCTGCACTTGGGTTAATACACAGACAGTAAACCTTCATAAGAGTGAGCTATGAATGCTGGGGATTAAAGGGTTATTTAAATTTAATTACCTGTTTATATTTCCATGTAGTTCACCCTCTGAACCAATAAATCCGCTATTTCTAAAGGTGACACTGTTCCACCATGAAAGCAGGTCACTTTTAACATTGAAATCCCTTCAGGAATGCAAAATAATGTACTATCACCTTCATCGCTACTATCTCCTTGGATTTTGTGTAAAGTAGACTACACTCTACAGTAATACTCTACAGTTATCTGGTTTAAACAAACAGCATTGTGCTAAACTTAAATAGTTTTTAAATGCTGTTGTTGGGATTTTAAGCGCTATCATTGAAACTAGTCTGTTAATCTTTCCCATGATTACACCTACAGTACAGTACAGCATCGTCCTCCATTAACAACAATCCTGGCTTTGAAAAACGTAAACATGCACTTACACATTTTACTTGTTACTTCTTTTAACCTTTCGGGAATCCTGCTGTTTGTTTATTTATTTGCTTTTATGTAATATTTCTATCCACTGAGTTTCCTCCTCGTTTGTTTCTTTGTAACACTTTATTGGTGTTATAAATAGCATCCCTACAGTATATGCCTTATTATCTTTTTATAACCTTCCGTAGCTCTGTGAAATATTCCGCTGTTCTTAACAGCCAGGGGTGATGAGAAAAAAAAAAAAAACGATGGATACCTGGATTTCCTGATGCTTTTACCAATTAATTTGACTAAATAAGGCTTAGCAAAGTGAATGTGTCGACTTCTTTTAAGTAATTAGACACCTTAATGAGGTACATTGCAGTAAATGAACTAAAGCAGCCTGCCCTGATTCTCACATTAAGGCTGTTTGGTGTAATAAACTATTAGAAAACACTATTAAACAAGGAAGGAATTTTGGGGGTTTGGGCAAAAAAATAAACTTTTGACCTCAATTTATACACCAATTAGCCGGAACATTAACACCATCACCACAACCGGTGCACCACAGTCGATCTCACACCGGGCCCCGCAATAAAACGAGCCCAAGCCCGGCGACCCAGCCTCCAACCTCGCCAGATCCCAATCCGATCAAGCACCCATGAGATCCGCTGGACAAAAAAGGCTCGAAACAGAGCACACGCCCTGATGGGTCAGATCTGCCCTGAAATTCAAAACCTAAGTGGCTTTAATGTTAATGTTATGGCTGATCGGTGTATATAGCAAAACATTTTTCATTGTTTATATATTTTTCTCATGTATTATATCATTTTTTTACTCCATTTTTTTTCTCAACCTTGCCAATTTCTTAAAACATCTCAGCATGTATACACATTGCTTTGCAGTGGCTTTTCCAAAGAAAAAACAACTTCTGACCACTTTGCATGTCTTTTGTCTTTACAAATGCTAGAGGTCTGGATTATGAGACCATTACTTGCTTCTCCTGGATTATAGGAACCCCAACCATCAACAACTATGAGTATTTTAGGCAACTGATTAGAGTTTGTTTTAATATGCATGCAAAAATATTATGATGATATGCAAATTCAGTGTTAAATCAGCACATGCCTTGTACTGAAAGGAGTAAAGACTGGAGATGGTCTCAGAGCCTTCATTGTGTTAAGAAGGCAAAAGAGAAACCATTTAAAAAAAATGGATTCACCACTCACCTGTTGGTCCAGGAGTGGTAGATGGGCTGGTGCTGGTGCTGGTAGTGGTAGTGGTGGCAGGTTTTGTGGTGGTAACAGGGGGAGCACTTGCGACAGTGTAAACGGCACTGAAACCCTTCGCATTGTGTTTAGAATCACTTTTAAATCGGACCACCATTTCATTACTCCTGGACAACACTGGTTTGGGCACCTTGTTCCCACAAAAGTGACCTGAAATCAGTGAAAATGTATTATGGTGTTTAATGCTGGCACCAACCAGGAACAAACATGATGATTAAGGTCAGTGTTGCTGCCTAAAGGTTACTCACCAAGTTTAGGAGCACTGGCACCATCTGGAAGACCGTCAAAGACGTCTACAAAGTCAGTGCAGGAGTCTGGGACCAGGTCAAAGGCCAGGAAGGTGAGTCGAACCTTCTCTCCATTAGGGACTGTTATCTTCCACTGGGAAATTATAACACAGGAGAATTCATTTATTTTCTGTACTGCTTATCCTGGTTAGGCCAGGGGAAGCTCAGTGTTTCATGGACTACGAACTACTATTGGACCACGATTTGGAAGATCCCGGGGTCAAACCCCACAACCACCAAGTTGACACTGTTGGGCCCTTGAGTAAGGGCCTTAACCCTCTACTGCGCCAGTGTAAAATGAGATAAAATGGATTAGGTTGTCTGCCAAATGCTGTGAATGTAAATGTTTACGGGGGCCTAGTGAGTATAACAGGGCCTATTGGAGTGCACAGGCACACAAACACACACACACACACACTTACACACCGATCATACACCAATTCTGAACACCAATCAGCCTACAATGCATTTCTTGCCTTGCACAGTTGGAGGAAATTGAGTGCCCTTTTGAATCCTGTAAAGTACAGGGAGAACATGTACAATCTCTACACACACAGACCAGAGGCAAGACTCAATCTCCCAACCATGGAGGTGCTAACTGCAAAGCCAGTGTGATCGGAAAAAAAATCTATTCCTCATTTATTTCCTAGAGTTTATCTCTCAGACGCCCAAAAAAACGGAATCAACACTTAATTTATTTAAGCGAGAATTGCTGTACATAATAATGGCTTAATATTTATAAGATATGGTCGGCAATTCCAGTATTTTCAGTGTATATTTACTGGATAAGAAGGATTTTGGAATGTAAATCTAAGTTAGATTAGATTAGATTCAACTTTATTGTCATTGTGCAAAGTACATGTTCAAAGCCAATGAAATGCAGTAAACGTATTAATCACTATCATATCACCATAAACTAAGTTCTTGAATTCTTAAATCTGATTGGTCAGAAGGTGTCAGAATAGGGATCATCATTCATATGGTGATGAATTTGTAAGAGGACATTTATTCAACACTATAGTATTAGTACGTGTCGTTGATGGGAAAGTAGTTTGAAGAAAGAGTTAGAAGTGAAAATATGAACAAATCCAAGTAAAAATTTTCAGTTTAGCTTTTCTAATTAATATCTATTGGTGCAGGTGTCTGTTTACATTGAGCAAGTACCACATTAGTAGCTTATTTTAAAGTAAATCATTAAATCTGACACATAACTGTTCTTAACATCGCTTTTACTCAACATTTTGACTTTAGCGCATAACACCGGGCTCTCAGTTCAGGTATTTTACACGCTCTCACCTGAGATTTCTGCGAATGTGTTTGCTCTAACGACCTGTGTTAGCACCACAGTTTCAGAACGTATGATTAATCTTTGAAGGTTCAGTTTTTTATAGTCTACTTTCCTCATTTGTTGAGTAAGGCAAAAATGTGTCACACATTTCTTTAATGTGCGTTTCGTGAGGCTTTGGGCGGCTTGTAGGTGCATCACAGCCGTTTCTGTGTCTTCCGCACAACTCTGTGTTTACACAGTAAACTACAGTATAATGTCGATTGGCTCTGTTGAGTGACGCATATAGCCACGCCCACCTTGAGGGGAAAAAAACGCTATATTCACCCAAAAAAGCCTTGGCTGCTGTGATGTAATCTGGCACAAAACTGCTCATAACGTCATTTCTACTTAACATTTTGATTTCATTCATGGTGCAGGTTTACCTTCAGGCAAATACCAAAGGAGTTTCAAAGTTTCATTAAATTCTATCCAGCCAGTTTTACGTGATGCTGTTGCGAAATTTGGCTGGACGGACATACACACAGACATATATAGTAGATAGACAGACAGAAAAGTTTCTGAGACTGGTTTTGGGGCCTCCAATGTATAAAAGGTACTGACAAAACCTTTCCTTTATTTATACAGTATAGATTATGTATGGAATGTGTGTGTGTGTGTGTGCCCTGCGATGGATTGGCACCCTGTCCAGGGTGTACCCTGCCTTGTGCCCTAAGCCTCCTGGGATAGGCTCCAGGTCCCCGCAACCCTGAATAGAGGATAAAGCGGTATAGAAGAAGAAGAAGATTATGTATGGAGTCTCTAGTGTCAGCACTTTGTAACATTTTGTTTTCCACCAATACAATATCTTACAATAACATATTGTTGGCGAATCGATGTGGAATTAGTGGAATACAATGTTGGTACATACAGACACAAGAAACATGGTAAATTAGAACAGCAAGTTCCTGTAATAGCAAGAACCAAAGAAGAGGAATTTTCTTAAATATTAATAAACAGGAAGTGTGTTTCTATCAGACATTAGAAAGGCATCATAGACAGATGAAACCTGTTAAGAAATAATAGAGTGAAACTCTTGGAAATCTAGCTGTACCTGGAGATGACACAATCGCGTAGTCACTTAAGAATCAAAGTTTTAAATATTTAAACTGTTATTGTTTAAGCTCTGTAGTATAATAGAAAATTAATAGAAAATTAATTCTATAATAATAGAAAATTATTAACTATATTACCAGTTCTACTGAGGAAGCGCACGGTGTACAGTACATGTATGACAAAGAACATAACACCTCGCTCCGAGTTCTGGTCTTTTTTCCATTTTCACTGTTTAAACTTGTTAAAACAGGAAAAATATCCAAACAGGTCGAATGACAATAAGACACCGTGACATGTTTTCAATCCAGTTACTGTAACAATTTACTGAAATGAAAATAAACTGAAGTGTGGAAAGTCGATCAGATACAGCCGTTGAATATGCATGTACAACAAATATCAGTTGCTACCTTGTTTGTAGACGAGGCTGAGCGCTCGAATATAACTAATTTGTCCTCTCCTGTGGCATGTGAAGGCGTTCATTAGTGCCAGTTCATTTGAGTCTGTCATGCTAATCAAAGTTGACAGAATGTTCTTTGACAGCGATGATGGATGGCCTGATCTGATGATGTGACCATGAACTGGAAATGAATCAGTTAGAAATCCTCCATTCCCAGTCCCCCAGATGCAGAATATTATGCAAACAGGGTTACGCGTTATGTGTTCTGTGCCGAACCTGTGGAACTCATTTTTGTTGCGCTAGAAATGAGAAAATGTAGATGTATTTTTTTTTTTTTTAAGACACAAAACAAACTTTCACTGTGATAGAAAATGACTCATTATTTCATCTAAATGTTAACTTATTCTGAGTGATGGTGAAGTCAAAGCGGGACTTTTGATTGTGCAGAATAACAGAAGACTCCCTTTATTTCTCTATATAATCTCATGCTACACTAATACACTTATCCCAGGGTTTCACTAGTGCTTACTTGTTTCACTAGTTAACCCTAACACTAACTCTATACTATTAAGGTTTCTCAGTACACTGGAGCCGTGATCGGACCGTCTGTCTGATTCACATCTGAAACACTGGCCTCCCAGGAACTCCTTAAATGGCCTTAACATGTGGAAATGGCTTGGAGTGAGGTCAGGACTGGCAATAACTTCCAACCGAATTCCTGTAATATACAAGTGGTGTTGGTGAATGATTGTGTGTTTGGTTCCCACAGACTGATGCATCTCTTCCGAAAGCTGGTTATAAGTTATTTGTCGATTTTCAAGGATCAGGCGTTCAACTTGCTGAATGTTTACGGGAAGAACTCCACCTTGGCTGAGATCGTCATCCACGGACGTACAGCCTTTTTTTTTTTAAACGTTCGCAATGTTTTACTGTGGCTAAGAATCTCATCACCGTACTGACAAAAGCCTTTTGTCAATTTCAGTCTGTTTTATGTCTTCGTTCTTGAGAAATTCCATCATAAATCCCATTGCCCCTCATAAAAAAAGGGTTCTGTGGTAGAGTTTTTATTCTCCTTCTAAAACAGCAGTTTGTTTATTAATTAAGAATGATTTCATTCTTTTTAGAAATATTTGCAGCTATGTTTAATGTTGTGAAAGCAAGTTCATTCCTGTCATCATTTATGTTAGAAAAATTAAAGAAGCAAAAAAGGCGGCACGGTGGCATAGTGGTTAGCACTGTCGCCTCGCACCTCCAGGGTCCGTGTTCGATTCCCATCTGTGTGCCTGAAGTGTGCATGTTCTAACCCTCTGTGCTTGGTGGGTTCCCTCCAGGAACTCCAGTATCCTCCAACAGTCCAAAGACATGCAGATTAGGCTTACTGTCAATCCCGAATTGTCCGTAGTGTGTGAATGAGTGTGTTATGGTGTATGTGTGTATGTGTGTGTGTGCCATGTGATTGATTGACACCCTGTCCAGGATGTACCCTGTCTGGGATAGGCTTCAGGCCCCCCGCAACCCAGGATGAAGCGATATAGACGATGAGTGAATGAGTGAGTAAGGAAGCAAAAAATAAGGAAAGAAATATGAAGGTTAATAATAAAGCACAAAACACTCCTGTGTCCAGTGTTGGAAAATTTTAAAGTTACAGCTTTACCTTTGATTGTTACAAAGCGCTAACACTGGAGGCTCCTTCCATGAATGTCAGATAAACATCTCCGCAAAGAAAACATAACCGCTACATATAAACCACTTTACTTTAAAAAAATAAACCGCTTTTTACGTGTTGTGTCCTCTTCTGTGTAAGTGGTTACTATAGAAACAATACCCTATTAGAATGAGTGCATAAACACCACACATATGAAAACCTGAAATACACTGTAGTGTATGCAATTTATCTAATCAGTGTGTTAGGAATGTTAGTCTGTTTTCAAGCTAGATATTAAACAAGGTAGAGGAACGGTTCAACTTTAAACACTAAGCTGTTTGTAGGGAACGTCCAACCTGTATTGTATTACATCATCATGACTGTTGTGATGTGTAGTGTATAAACATCATCGAGTGGATTATTTTTTTTTTTGGAATGATGAGTTTGCATTATTTTACGTCGTACCCGGATGCTCAGCAGATTCTCGGTCTTTGTGGCGAGTGAAAGTGCTGACATGTCCTGCTCGGGGCCATGACAACGGCGATCTGTCTGCATACAACAGACTTCACCTGGGAATTGAACATGCCGCTCAATGATTGCTGGCCCATTACCTTAATCGCTAAACCAATCTGCCTTCCATTTACACTCTCTCTCTCTCTCTCTCTCTCTCTCTCTCTCTCACTTTCTATCTCACACACATACACACACAGTGTCTTCTTCGTTTTTTTTTCTCTCTCTCTCACTCTTCGCTAGAGCTCTCACACACAAGAATTACCATCCAATTATAAACCCGGCGACTGCAATACAGATTCAGATAATCCTGCTTTGTATGCGCCCTTATGCTCCCATGCATCCGTCTGTTGTGCCGCAGCTTGACAGACTGACTGCAGATTAGCCAACGTGGGCTCTTTGCCCGGACAGATGGAGCCATGGAGCAGCAAAGAGGCTCCCAAGGATCCAAACTCCATAATCAAACAAGCTCGTGTCACAGTCGCCTCAAAGGCACAGGGTTTATTTAATTGATTTAATTAAATTTAATTTTAAAATAATAATTGATTTATTTATTGCTTGAGGAAATGTGACTGAAATAGCTAATCATTTCCACACTTCACTGTCAAACTTGACAATCTCACCATGACCAGTACAAGGGATAAAAAAAAACAACAACAAAAAAACCCGGCACGGTCCTACAGAGGCGCCAGAACATTCGGAGGAACCAGGGTCTCTTAAATAAGAACTACAGAGCTTCAGCAAAGGATGGAATTCATACAGGCGGTGCCAGTGATCATTATCTGAAATAAATGACCAAACCTGCACAATACAACATTTTAGAATTTAGCAACAAGCGGTAAAGCTAGCAAACTCTGTACATCACACCACACTATAACTGGAACGTATACACTTTTTGTCTAGTCACCAGTTATTATCAAGCCTTGCTAAGATAAGATAAGACATAAGATAAGACATGAGATAAGATAAGACATAAGATAAGATAAGATAAGATAAGACATGAGATAAGATAAGACATAAGATAAGATAAGATAAGACATAAGATAAGATACTGTAAGACAAAAGATAAGATAAGATAAGACAAAAGATAAGATAAGATATAATATAAGATAAGACATAAGATAAGATAAGACATAAGATAAGATAAGACAAAAGATAAGATAAGATAAGACATAAGATAAGATACTGTAAGACAAAAGATAAGATAAGACAAAAGATAAGATAAGATAAGATAAGACATAAGATAAGATAAGATAAGATAAGATAAGATAAGAAAACTGTATTAATCCCTGAGGAAATTCTTGAAACAATAATGAAAAATAACTTTTTTTAAAAGTTGCATTGTCACACCACCCGATCGAGCCTAATGTTTAATGGAAAAGCAATACAGAAATAAATAAGAAAAAACAATAAAAACAATAAAATGACACGGAGCAACACTGGCAGGCAGCCGCCTGAGGCAACGCTGGAAGTAATACCCAATCTCATTCCTGGTTTTTACATCTTGCTTTAGCAGTTTCTAGTCTATGCTGTTTGCTAATCGCCTGTATCCTGTTTGCACTTCCTTTTTCAAAGGCAAAGGTTAAGCCTGTCTTGCCTATTAGACATTTTGAAATAGTCATCCACTCTCTTATCACCACTGGCCTCAATTATTGTAATGTTTTGTATTTTGTATTTTCTCAGGCAGCGTTACATCCACTACAGCTGGTCCAAAATTCTGCTGCTCGGCTCCTAACATCTACTGTACACGTAAAAAAGAGACCAGATCTCTCCAGTCATTGCACCCCTTCATTGACTCCCAGTACGGGTCACTTTAGAATTCTTTTGATTATGTTTAAATGTTTACATGGCCTTGCCCCGCCCTACCTCTCAGACCTGCTCCAGCCATACAGTATGTCCCACACCAGTCTCTCAGATCATCAGATAAACTACTCCTGACTGTTCTCAAAACCAACTTCAAGCTCAGGCGTTCTCTGTGGCTGCACCCAAATTGTGGAATGATCTACCCTTGACCATTCATGAGGTCACATCACTGAGGTTGTTCAAATCCCCTTTGAAAACTCATATGTTTGAGTTGGCGTTTGATTGAGATGTTGATTTTCTAGACACGCTTCCTTCAGCTCAGCTGTTTCATCCTGTATTTGACCTCTCTTCTGAAGGTCAAGGATCCAGGGTCCAGTAGGAGAGCATTTTCTCACTCTCAAACAAGGAAACCAAACAAAATCTCAAAATGGCCAGATCTGACTCTGTGAGCTAATCCAGTGTTTTTCAACCACTGTGGTACCGCGGTACACTAGTGTGCCGTGAGAGATCGTCAGGTGTGCCGTGGGAAATTATTCAATTTCACCTAATTAGTCTAAAACATTTTTTGAAAACGGGCTCCGTGAGCTGCCGCGATTGCCCGCCGACGTTCCGCAAACTTCCGCGAGGACCGTCAAAAAAACATTAAACATGTTTAATTTTTTGCGCGGAAAGATGGAAACGTAATCACAGCAGCAAAAACTCGCGGTGAATCATAATGAACTGTACTTACGGCCACCGCGCGAAACCGCATAGGTGAGATAGGGGTATTAGTGATTGAGCTTCTCAACCCTGACTGCTA
>JAQMYI010000039.1:987118-1000289 GCA_030014275.1 Clariallabes melas
CTTCAGCGCTGTTATTTCAGCCAAAGTGAAAATATGAACTAATCCCAGTAAAAATATTCAGTTTAGCTTTTCTAATTGCAGGTGTTTTTTTTACATTGAGCAAGTAGCACATTAGTAAATTATTTTAAAGTAGATTATTAAATCATATACAGTACTGTGGAAAAGTCTTAGGAACCATATTACTGTACTGACTGATACACTGACAAAACCTTTTTTAATTGATCTCCAAAGTCAAAAGAATGAAAACAAGCTTTTAAGTTTAGCTAAATATATATATTTATTTCAGAATATTTTCAAGCGGTAAGTAAACATACAGTAAACAGTTCAACATAAATTAAAAACACATCGTCCTTTTCTTTTACAAAACAAAGGATTCGTTTAGTATTAATAATAATAATAATAATTATTATAAAAACGAAGATGGTGTACAGACAGTGTTGTGTCTTAAAGCCACATTTTATGTTTGAGTAGTTTAGTCAAAGTGCAGAACGTTTCTTATCGTCATCTATTCGTCATCTGCCACAACAGCATCGGATCTGTACGTTATAAAGCATCGTTACACATGAAACAGACTCTGAGAGAAATCATCATTATTATAATGCAATAAACATAAACTGGCTACGTTTACATCTCTCTCAAAAACGCTGTACAGAATAAAGCTTTGGGTGAGCGTTCATTCTTCTTCCTCTCCTCCTTTAGGTAAGGTTAATAAATTAGATACTCGGCCGGCTGCTTCTGCTGATTCGTGTCAATCAACCAATGGCAGCTCGTTCAGTGAGTGAGTGAGTCAGTGCGTTTAACATACTGTATGAGCAGCAGTCTTTCATTTATTTACTCTACATCGGGGCTTCCATCCTCTTTTTGGAGGCCATCATGGCTCTCTTCAGCTGCTCGAAGGACACGAACATGACGACGTTCCAGGATCCCAGCCTGAGGAACGAAGGCACGAATCTGGAACGAAGTGCACAGAAATGTTCAAACGTCAGAAATATCACAAGAGAAAATTTATACAGAACAATTATATTAGCTCTAAAGCTCCACTGCATAACTACAATAGCCTTAAGTGACTGAATATCAAATTGTCTCCGGCCAAAAAACATGGTATTGGTGCTAAGAAGTGTCCGCCCCCAGGTGGAAACGTGAATATTTTACATAAGATCATATAACACCATTTTTCATAATACTTAATGCTTCTTGTCTTCTGATCCATGCTTCTTTTGTTGTAAATATACATCTTAATCAGATGAAAAGAAACAGATTTGCTAAATACAATTTCATGCCCTTTCATATTTTAGTGTCAGTTACTTTTTTGAATTAAAATCTTTCAACGATCTTAACTGTCACTCAGATGAAACGTGGTCAATTTATATTTCACATGAAAAGACATGAACCTGCAAAAAGTGTATTATTATAAAATGCAAAATTAAAATGTTAAAGATTTTGCAGCATGAATTTGACATGGTTACAGACACTACAGAATTTTAATGGTTATGTGTGTTAACAATAATTATTGCAAAAAGCAATTTTAACTGAATAAAATATAGCTTTCTATGTTTTATGGCCACTTAATGTAAGCTGTGTGTCTAATTTGGAGAATTTAACCAAGAAACACTGTTATTAATAATTAGGGGGAAAAACAAAAAATCATTAATTTTTTTCAGAACACTTCAATTTAAGCAACAGTTTTTACAGGTCATATGCTTCTAGAAGTTTACACCAATTTTAATATCAATACTCAGAGAAATATGAATAATTTGCATTTTAAATAATTGTTGTTTGAAGCGAGACACTATAAAATAAAATCATCTCTCAAAAACGGCTGAAGTTAAAAACTTGAATTTTTTAGGAAAAAAAGATCGGTCACTTCGTCATGTTGCATAAACTTCAGAAGGAGCTTCTATGACACGCACACATTTTCTGTATTATATTTATAACATAAAAATTTTTTAATATTACCAGCACCAATACAGTGTTTTGGCTGTTTCAAATAATTTTTTTAATTCTTAATTCGATTAGTATTAATTCCTGGTTACTTTATTTGATGCACAGACTGAGAGTGTGTGAAGGTGTGTGTGAATGTTGATCTTACCCTTTGTAAAAGGCCGTTGGTCCTTCTTTGGTCATCATGGTCCAGGCACAGTTGATGGCGCTGTTGTACTGACCGGGAGGAGAGTTCATGTATCGAGTCTTCACCACATCCACGGGCGAGGCGATGACCGTGGTGATGAAGCCGGCGCCGAACGCAGAGACGAAGTGACACGGCAGGTTATCTGGAACGGAGCGAACGGCGGTAGTGGTGAGGTTACGATGGTTTAGAAAGTAAAGATTACAATATAATAAAATAGACACAAAATACAGGATTGGAAATGTTAAAAATATATCGTGTACATAGTGAATAGGTTAAAGCACATTTTCTGAAAAATTATTTTTAAATATTTCCCACTGTGTTTATAGAAGGTGTTTTTTTATTTATTTGTAAGTAAAACAGCTGTTAGCTTTTACTGAGTGTGCTGGAGAATATGAGTTTTTGTGACACTTTAAAGATCAATCAGGTAAAATTAATGCTGATGTGAATTTCAGAAGCTTTTATGTCAGTATTTAAACTACGCAACATAAAGATGTGTGTTGCTCATTGGTACGCTACATAACCAAAAGTTTGTGGACATCTGTCAGTTACAACGCCTTACAGGCAAAAGTATTCCTACCCCTTGAACTTTTCCACATTTTGCCACATTACAACCACAAACCTAAATGTATTTTATTGGGATTTTATGTGACAGACCAACACAAAGTGAAAGCCTTCACAGAAGAGTTGAAGATGTTATAGAAGCAAAGGGGGCGTGGCCAACATCATATTAAACCCCATGAATTAAGAGTTGGATGTTACTCAAGTTCATATGCATATGAAGGCATGAGAGCCAATACTTTTTGGCAATATAGTGTAGTTGGCTAAAACAAGCCTAGACCGGTATGATCTGAACTCTGCCTTTTTTTTTTGCTGACTATCATTCGTAGACTTTACAGTAGATTCTGTTAAACTACATGTGTTTTAGTTTTTATGTGTGTGTGTGTTATGATGGGTTAAAAGAAGTCACACTAAACTCTAAAAACATGTTATTGAGTAAACACTTTCAGGAGATTACGTTCTCAGAAAACATGTACCTTTGCAAATTTTTAAACAAATATGCAGCAGAAAATCTATGTATTGAAGACGTAAAATAACAAAAGAACCTGTAATGCTAACGCAGGCCGCGCAAAACCGTGCCTTAGTCATTATTTCCTTTTTTTCTTTTCATCTATAGACAACTCTTTTGTTTTTAAAAATATATATATTCAGTATTCCATAGGTGTAAAAATGCACGGTCCCCAAAGCAGTTTTTTAAACCGATGTCACGTTCTTTCCTGTGACTGTAGCACATTACTGCTGACTGTTGCTGAACGTTTGCCGTGTGCTGACGTGAACATTAATAAATAGAAAGTGCATTCTTGGATGTCTCCATGTGCTGTTATATAATCTAACAGGCTGCGCAACAGTGTGATTCTGTGAAGCTGATAACACAGAATACAGCGCTTTTGAACTCTTGTCACACCTTTGGCCCGGTCCTATCAGCATTCAGCAATACCTGGCACGTATTCCGCATAGTCTGCATCGACCATAATCATCTACAACCATGCTTTGTCCTTTAGTGAAACACCTACTGTACCCTTTAAAAGTAATTTTAAAATGAATTTTAATTTTAAAAGTAATTTGAATTTTAATTTGCTTCGTTTTTTTTTTTTATTATTGATTAGAGACCAAGAAAAAGTGTTTTTTTAAGATGGATTAAATGTGTATTTTATTCTGATCAGTGTCGCCGCAAATATGTGTAGATTATGGATTTTAATTTGTACAGTAAATACGAATCTAAATCTTAAAATGCCTGCAAGAGATGGATGACTGGAAGCCATCTTTAGCCAACTTTACTCTCCTATCATTACGCAACCTCAGTTTTAACTGATCAGAATTATAATGTACGGAACAAAGTCCCAGTGATAAGCATCGCCTTATAAACTGAACTGCTCGATGCTTTGCCCCGGACACGGACTTTAATTTAAATGTCTGCTGAATGGAGCAATAAAGGTCGTGTACAGGACGTCTCACAAGATGTTCTTTATTAAAAAAAAATCAGTCGAGAGATTTTTTTTATCAGCAGGCTGCAATAGAGGACGGGAGGTGTGTGCGTTCTGACCAATCGGCGTTAGACGTAAACAGATGCCGTGGTTGGATTTTGGATTTTGGTCTATTAAACTGGCCTCGACCGGAATCGGATGCATTGTTGTTTGTGAGTGTGAATCAGGGGCAGGTTTGAAGGTTAATCTGATTTCCGACCAGCGCTTGAAATATGCTGAGTTACTAATAACTCCGTATCAGTTTTATATTATGTGTTGTTAACCGATGCCTTCTCAGCATTTTAAATAAATTAGGTTTTTAAGCACACATACCTGACATCAGCTTGTGTCCAAGAATGGCTTCTTTGATAAGATCATAAGAGACGAGCTCGGTGCAGTTGACCAAGGCATTCCTGGTGATGTTGGGTAGCGTTCCTGTTAATGAAATGCATTATTAGAGTAGTTCATCAGGGTGATCAATTAATCTTGAGTACACACTTTAACTGATCTAATTCTGAGCTGACCATCTAATCTAAAGGAGAAAATGGCTAATTATTTTTAAAAAGGACAGTTTACAAGTCTTTATTTTTATTGTCAAACTGTTGTAGGTTTGAATTTGTGTGCTGCTTTATAGTAACATATTAAATGTTAAACAGCCACCTTTAGACTTTCATTGGGGAATTTCGAGTAAACAAGTTTATCTTTCTATTCTCAGTAAAAGGAAATGGGTTTAAATTTTGTCTGTGATTTTTTAGGCTTTCAAAAAAAGAATCACATGAAGAAAGAATTATTAATAACATGCTAAATTATGAAAACCAAGTTAGGAAAGTTAGGAAAACTGCTCTGCAGCAATTTCAGAACCAGGATTGATTGAACTCTTATCAAGAACTTTGACATTGTTACATAAACACATTTCAATTCAATAAATTTTTACTTGATCAGCACTTTTAACTACCAGTGGTCATTGTTGCAAAGCAGCTTTACAGAATCCGAAGTGTGTGAGAAAATATGTACTGTACAAATTAAAAATGATCAGACTGAACACATCACATGTTCTGTGCATCTTGAAATAACATCCACAGACCTTTCCAGAGTCCGCGCAGGCCCTCCAGGAGGAAGATCTGCCTGTACGCCTGCATGGTCCCATTGTAGCGGCGAGCGACTCCATGCAGGTTCATCTGGGCCTGGAAGCGCACCTTCACCACATCTGTGGGCTGAGCCACGGTCACCGCCATCGCCCCGGTGGTGCAGCCGGCCAGGATACGGATACCTATGTTAGGGTCTGTAGATAAAACAATAGGGCTTAAATTAAACTCAAAGACCCTGGTTTATAAGAAACCACTTTATCGGGTGCCAAGTTGTTTATGTGATGGGAAAATGTAACCACTGACTATTGAACAAAAAAACAAACTATTGAACAAAAAAAAAAAACTGGAAATAAAATTTCCCATAATATAAAAAGAACATAATTTTTTAAGTTTAATTTTTTTTCTTCTTTTAACTAATGAAGTTTGTTTATTCCTTCCTGTGCACATATTCACATATTTATTATCTATAATATACAGTACTGTGTAAAAGTCTTAGGCACCGTATTAGTTCAAATTTTGTTATTTTTAACCAAAAATAAACTGTATATATAGTACATTTGACAGACCAGTTTTCAGATGGAAACAAAAGACAAACCTAATATACTGTAGGTTTCTGGGTTTTTGCATGAAAATAGAAAGGACAGAGTGTAACAAAGTTACCGGAAAAACTAATGTAACTAACTAACTAAAAAAAAAAAAACGAATGCAGGCTCCTGGGTTTTGTTTAGAAATGAGTGTGACAAAGTTATCACAAAAACTCATATTCTCCAGCGGACTCAGTAAAAGCTAACAGCTGTTTTACTTACACATAAAAAAAAAAACTTCTATAAAGAGCACTGAAGAGTAATAAAATAAACACAGTGGGAAAACTCTTTGCTTAAAAATAATCAATAGCGTTAGATACAGATGTGCGCAGTTTTATAAGTAAAACAGCTGTTAGGTTTTACTGAGTGTGCTGGAGAATATGAGTCAATGTGATAACTTTGTCACACTCATTCCTTTCTATTTCTAAGCAAAACCCAGGAGCCTACATTAGTTCGTTTTTTTTTTTTTTTAGTTTGCTTGTTTGTTTCCATCCGAAAACTGGTCTCTGATGTAATAAGTTGCTTTCTTTACAAGCATGAAAATATTCTTTTGTAATGTTATTTGTTTATGATTTTTTAAATTATGTTTGGAAATATTGAAAGGTTTTGTATATAATAATACAGACATGGCAAAAACATACAGTATATAAAATTTGTACTAAAGATAGAATATAGACTTTAACCTAAGACTTTTACACAGCTTTGTGCATAGAACACTAGTTAGCCCCTTTATTCAACTTTAATCTCCATGGAGATTAAAAAAGACAAATAAATAAATAAATAAAAGTTTTTTTTAAAAAAAGATCAGTGGAAATACAAAACAAAATAACATAAATAAAATACAACTGTTGGAATGATTATAAATGGAATTAGTCCATTTAGTAATTTAAGGAAGAATTTAGCTTTGAGGAAACATCTGTATAAAATATCTGTAAATAAATATACACTGTAAAAATGAAACAGTGAAAATAGTTACTGCTTAATAACCCAAATAAAAGGAGAGGTCGAAGAAAAAAGATGAAAAGGGTGAAATAGATGGATGCATAAATAAATAAATGAAACTTAAAGTGCAGTATTAAATCTAACTCACTGTCTTTCCCTCCTGTGTAAAAACTCTTGACGTTGTCGTAGAGCCCGATCCGTATGGAGGCGAAGGCCATCTGTCTCTGCAGGCCGGCCACCAGGCCGTTATAGAGCGACCGCGGCCCCTCCGTCCGCACCATGGTGCTGATCGTCCCAAACACACCACGATAACGGATGTTCTTAGTTGCTTCTACTGCTGCCTTCTCACCCTGGATCTGAACACAAAACAAATCAGTGCAGAAATCAGAGAGTTTCTTGGGAATCTCATGAAAAACGACGGTGAGTTAAAAACTAGCATACTGGATGTACAGTACTGTAGCTGCACAGGAACAGAACATGTGTGTCCAGGGATTGATTCTTGTAAAACTTCTTATAAATCTTAATATTTTTTGATTTATTAGAGATAACGCCTGTACGTCAGAATTCACTAATATCAGCTAATAAATCCTACACCAGCATTCACTCATCTTCTATACCGCTTTATCCTGTATTCAGGGTCACAGGGACCTGGAGTCTATCCCAGGGGACTTAGGGCACGAGGCAGGGTACACCCTGGACAGGGCGCCAATCCATCGCAGGACACACACATTCACACACTATGGGCATAATTTGGGAACACCAGTTCGCCTGACCATGTCTTTGGCCTGTGGGAGGAAACCGGAGGAAACCCACCAATCACAGGGAGAACATGCAAACTCCATGCACACAGAGACGGGAATCGAGCCTGGCCGGGAATCGAATCCAAACCCTGGATGTGTAAAGCGACAGTGTTAATCACTACACCACCGTGCCGCTTCCCATCTCAGATATTGGTGTTTTTTAAATTTTTTTAACTGGGTCATTTTTCGCTTATTCGTGCCCGAAGCTTCCTGGGATAGGCTCCAGGCCCCCCGCGTCCCTGAATACAGGATAAAGCGGTATAGAAGATAGAAGAAGATTTTTCGCTTATTTAAAAACGACAGCCATTAAATCAACATTGTACATGGATCAAGTAGAATTTTGGTATAATTGAAACACTAAAGGTAAAAAATACCATATTGAAGCATGAAGAGTTGGTAATGTAGGATTTTTTATTCATGTCTGAAGGTGGGACTAGTGACTGCCATTACTGTGATGTGGCCTGCAGGACATGCTACGGTCCAACAGCGCAAAACTGCAAAACCTGTGCTACAGGTAATGTTGAGAAGACATGGTTCACTTTTTAATTCCTTTATGGGTTGGTAAACAGGCTATAGCTGCATTTTTTTTTACTAAATTTGAATGTGTGATTTGCTAATTTATGTTTTCTGGAATGATCTGCTGTATTTTTTTATTCCTCTTCGTGTCTCTCCCTCTCTTGTGTAGGGTACTTGCTGGAGCAGCAGGAGGCAGTGTGTGTACGGCACTGTCCATCAGGGTTCTATGGGAACAGCTCCAGTCAGCAGTGTGAGAGGTGCTCGACTAACTGTGAGACATGTGAAAGTGGAGATGAGTGTTTGAGCTGTCAGAGTGGCTCTTATCAGCTCTTTCTCTTCCAGGGCAGCTGCTGGTCAGAGTGTCCAAAGTGAGTAATTAACAGCCTCTTAATTTAGCTGTATATTGTCACTTATGACCAATGACATACAGTAGAACCTACGTTTAAGGAAAATGTTGAAGTTATATGAATTGAAGCAGTGTTTAACAGTCTGTCGTATCAGCAATCAGGTGTCGTCATTGCTGACAGGATGAGTATACTTGCTACTTAATTGCCCTAAACAAAATTAGGATTTCCTATAACACAAAAATAGCAAAGTCGATTATTAACACGGCTCGAGATGGCTGAACAAATGTTACATTCATTATCCATTATCCATCAGGAAATAGGAAGCTAAATTAAAATGACCTGAAACTCTATTCATAGTTGTCCAATACACCAGAAAGTATAGATAAACCAATATAATGATAATTATATTATAATTATAATAATAAATTTAATTGCATGTGAGTTTTTTTTATGTGTGTGTGTTTGCACAGTGGTTATTTTGAGACAGAAGAAGGGACGTGTGAGCCTTGTGATGACATCTGTTTGACCTGTGATGGGAGCAGAACTCAGTGTCTTACATGTAGAGATGGTCTTTTCCTGGAAAACGGCATGTGCAGAGATAACTGTTCAGTGAGGACCTATGCTGCTGAGGATGGCACATGCAGACGCTGTGGCCTTCACTGTGACACCTGCACTGACAGCAGCGCATGCACCAGTGAGTGCACTCACACGCAACTGCAGAAGTATAGATTGAGATCTATTCATTCCGAACATTACTGATTTCTCCATACTACTATACAGCAGGGTGTCAAACCTATGGCCGAGACCAGCGTAACAAATGATCTATTCTATATTTATAAAATAAATTTAGAATCTGCGTTCTGAACTAAAATTGTCTCGTGAATGGTCATTGGATCAAACTTGTGAGGGAACAATCAATAAATTCAGGGACACAAAAGTCTCGATTTATCTTTATGTTCGACTTATTGGTGTTCAGGCCACCCCTCCTCATGTACGGTATATGCTTGGTCTATGTGTTTTGCAGGATGCACTTTTCTTTACCTACTTTTGAATGGCATGTGTAAAGCCAGCTGTCCAGAGGGTTATTTTGAAGACTTGGACCAGGGTGTGTGTGTACAGTGCCATGAATCCTGTGCTACATGTTCTGGGCCTCTCTCAGATGACTGTGAGAGCTGTTCCTCTCGGGCCCCGAAGCTCTATGAAGGCACATGTTCAGAGGAGTGCCCTGCTGGCACCTACTACCAAACTGAAAGCATGGAATGCCAGGGTAAATATATTTTACACATTGGGTTAGGCCATGTTATCTTACAATGATCAGCCATAACATTAAAACCACCCACCTAATAGTGTGTAGGTCCCCCTTTTGCCTCAAAACAATTCTGACACTTTGAAAGGTGTGCTTCGGTATCTGGCACCAAGACACTAGCAGCAGATCCTTTAAGTCCTAATTCCAAGGTTGAGCCTCCAGTGATTAGACATCCAAGTCATAGATCAGGGTTTCTCAAAGTCTGGACTAGGCTGCTATGCATTTTGGCTGACTTTGGGTCTGTTCACATGTCGCTTCTTGTGCATGCTCAATTTTGTTTTTTAAATGAAGATGAAAAAGTTTTCAGAATGCTGCAACCAATCAGCTCCACTCTTTTGGTCCTACTGGATCAGCTGGTGAAATTCTCTGTGGTTTACTCGTACTTGAAGAATAGGGTGCACGCAAACACTGACCTTTTTTCCCTTCTTGTTCACAAATAATCCTTGTAGCAGAGCTATTACAAGGGATTTACGTCAAAATTATGTTACAAAATCCAGCCGTTTAATGGCTATTTAATCAGTTTATTCATGCATGAAATCAAATACAGTAAGTAAATAGCAGAACAACAGCAACTTAAGTACAAAGTTTACAATCAACTGGTGGAACTAAAAACACATAAAACAAAGAATAAAACATGGAGGTGGTTGACAATCCTGTAAATCTTCGTTATCTTTTGGGCCCGGTTGCTAAAGCTCGAATTGTTTAAAACTAAAGGCACTAGGGTGTATAATCTCTTGTCCCACACACCAAGTAATGTCCTCAATCAGGGGTTTGGAGAGAGATTAGAGATTTTTATGTTATTCTTATGTCTATCATCACTCTCTTGCCAATTAGACTGTTTGGTTATTAACTGTTGTATAATACCTACTATAACTTGTACTGGTCTTGTCAAACAAACATACATCATTAATGCATCCGTAAAGAAAGTGGTTAGATGACTACAAATGTTGGAATGTGTTGAACTATACTTGAGTTAACAGCTATACATAGACTACTTGATACCTTGCAAGGCTTTTCTCTGCTGTTCACAACCAATACAAAATAAATCAACATAATAAACATGCAAAATAAGACATATGATATTGTACAGTACTGTATATGATATTGCAGAATATAGGACTATCCCAATTTTTTAAATACACAATACAGCTGAAATCACTTATTCTGAAACTTAAAGTTCATGACTCATGCTTGACTGAGGGTACAATATGTACGGGATGTCCCACTAATTCTAAACCAGCTAAGTATGATTGGGCAGTGCTACTATAGATCTGAAAGTGCTTTTTCCCCCACAGTGCTAGTCAGTACAAAGTTAAATGCACCTTAAATGTTATACAAAGTGATTACAAAGTGTAAATGGTCTATTTAAGCGGAGAAGTGATTTTAGGTAGGGCCTGATTGTGATGGATAGACAACTGGGTCAAAGGATCTCCAAAATACTGAGTCTTATGGGGCATTCCTGGTACTGTATGCAGTGGTCAGTACCTAACAAAACTGGTGCGTCCAAGCAAGTGAGTGGATGAGGAGGAAGCAATGGAAGAATGTGGCCTGGTCTGACTAATCACCTTTATATATAAATACTTCCTCCAAATTTCCCAGACCATAATCCGATCGAACATCTGTGAGACATGCTCTACAGCAATTCAAATCCATGTAGGCTCAACCTCAAAACTTACAGGACTTGCAGGACAATATCTGCTGATAATGCCTTGATGGTCCTGATCAGTGTATAAAATCAAGACTTGCAGTTGGTCGAGTACAGTTGACTATAGAATTGGCTTCATCTCTTGAGTGATTGCATTAGTCAGCTAGTTTATGCAGCACCTATAAAATACACAATTGAAAAATTATGTGTTACACTTTACACTCAACAATATTTGAATTTTAACTAATTAAGTAATTTCAATGGATCAAGGCATAGAAAGATGTAAATTATAATGCTTTGTGATATGTTGAGCATTTCAGAGTTCAGAATGATCTATTTCTGAAGAGATAATTGTACATTAATGGAGGTTAAAATATGTCAACAGTGAGTTTCAAATTTTTAGCAGAAATCATTTTGAAGTATTAACCAAACTGTGTTTCTAGAATGCCACCAGACATGTGCATTGTGTTTGGGCCCAGAGCCCGCCCAGTGCACCCAGTGTGTGAAAGGTCTAGCCCTAGACCCCAACACCATGATGTGTGGTGTGACTGGAGACTCAGACTGCCCACCCAGAACATTCCTCCATTCCAACCAGTTCACATGCCAGGCATGCCATCGTTACTGCCAGTCCTGTGAGGGTCCCAGTCCTACAGATTGCCAGACCTGTGCCCTGCCCCGATATCTCCATAGTGAGAATACATTAATTTCACTCAGTAACAATATCGTATATACAGGAAACCTTGGATTGCGAGCATAATTTGTTCCAGAAGTGTGCTTGTAATCCAAAGCACTCATATATCAATGCAAATTTCTCCATAGGAAATAATGGAAACAAACCAATGATTTGTTGTTCAACCCAAAAATATTTATATTCAGCGGAAATGCGACGTTGCATCGCCGTGAAACAGATTGATCTTCCGGACAGTTACAACCGTTTTAATATAATTACATTTTTAATTCACAGGGGGTGTTGTTGCAGTACAGTTACTAAAGTGAGTACATTTCGAGTGTAAACAGTAAACTTCTAGTAAACAGTACACACGCGCGGGTGTTGACTATACAAGTGACGCATGCACACTGAGGCCGAGCATTGGAGACAGTTACCCACAATCCCACAGTGCTAGAGAGAGAAAAACCAGGGGCTCAGTTGTGATCACGTGGCGGTCAGCAGACAAAGTGTATATGTATGATGCAGTATGTACTTACTGTTACTTATTTCAAAACATTGCTTGTTTATCAAGTTAAAATTTATTTAAAAAAAACACTTGCAAAACCCTTGCAGACCAAATCACTTGCAATCCAAGGTTTCACTGTATTATATATTGCATGTTTGTGCTATTGTATGATTATGATTTTACGTCACTGTATTTACTTTTTATGATTACGAAATCGAATGACCTTTTTTAGTATAAAGGTCTCCAAAAAAAGTCTCTTTTATCATTAATACTTCTATTAATATATCTATTTATCTACAAGATATATTAGCTATGTTGTGTCTTCACAGACAGCTCTTGCATGACTGAGTGTCCAGTTGGCACATACAGTGCCAATGAGGAAGCTGAAGGCATTGAACTGGGTTTCTGTATGCCATGTGATCATGTGTGTGCCACGTGCTCTGGAGCATCTCCTAAAGACTGTCTGAGCTGCTCCCCTGGTTACTTGCACTTGCTCTCACATCTGTGTGTCCGCCACTGTCCCACAGGGTAATTCTCACTCCACACATTTACATTTACATTTACATTTAGGCATTTGGCAGACGCTCTTATCCAGAGCGACTTACAAAAAGTGCTTTAA
>JAQMYI010000039.1:1045884-1061341 GCA_030014275.1 Clariallabes melas
TGTTATATCGCAAGAAATATCGTTATCGCAATATTCAACAACAATATCGCATATTTTCCTAATATCGTGCAGCCCTACCGCAGACCACAACTGAATCATTTATATATAATATATAATCTTTATATATACGATGCATCAGATAAGTGGAACAGGATGTGTAATCCTTAACACGGTGATGCTTCCTTTATGTGTATTTAACCTTTTAGGAAGGAGTCTCCAGTGCCAGTGTTTCTCAAAGAGTTTGAAAGGTTTTGTTTGCAGCAGGACGTTGTTTACCCGTCTGTAGCTGCTTAAACATAAGCGATAACAGACACGACACATCTTACTGACTGAATTGATTGCGTTCCTACAACAACACATCGCCGTGTCTTGTTTTATATAATAATCATGTTTCCCCATAGAGTCGGAGTATTACAGGAGTTATGGTAATGAGACTGGGGTTTTGGAGCGTGGTTCAAATTAACGAGACGTTCTAATTAACACACAAGCCGTGAAATATTCCGGCCTGCAGTTCGTAACACGGCGTGGAAAGTACTTTATTTATGAAACGGCGTTTATGAGACTGGAGGTGATCGTTAGGATTTTCCTCAGTGCAGAAGGCCGAACGAATCGCAGTCTCGTGTCTAAGCAGAGTTTTACAGCAGGTTACGTGAAAGGGTCTGAATTTTACCGTTCTGCGAGTCTTTCTTTGTTTTATCCAACGTGACACGCACATGAGGTAGAACCCAAGAGTAGAGCCGAGAAACTGAGCGTTATTCGTTTTGCTCAAATGCTCAGCAGTGGCTGTAGGTGTGAACTCATTTAGGTATCTTTATGTTTTCTACACGGAAGACACATTATTATGAATATTCTCAAGAACATCAAAAAAAATTGAAGAAAGGATGTTTCACTTTTCGCAGCATTATATGTATGTACTGTAAATGTCTAAACATGTAATGTGATATTCTTTAATAAATTGAAAACAAAAGTATATGGACAATGGTGAATAACATTGTATGACGGTTGTAGGACCTCTGATCAACATTCATACACTACAGGCAATTTGGGAACACCAATTAGCCTAATCTGCATGTACTGTATGTTGACTGTGGGAGGAAACCGGAGTACGCAGAGGAAACCTACTAACTCTACCAGCACTGGGAGAACATCGACATCGAGAACATCAACAACAATCGAACCCAGATCCTGCAGGTGCGAGGCCAGAGTGCTAACCACTACGCCACCATCACTGGCATGCTTTAAACAATTAAATAGGCTTTAAGAGACTTAAACACACAATTACTACAAATGATTTTGTTAAAATATTAAGTCTTTCAATGCTCACATACACCCACTACGGCCTCGGAGCAGCATAAAAATTTTTTTTTTTAAAAACACACTCTTTGTTGAAGAGGCGGTGTACAGGCTCATTTAGTGGTCTCGAGTTATTTATTTATTTATATTTTCAGTTGCACAGTAAAGGTTCTCAAGAGAACGACGGTTGTCTGGAAGGTTCTCTGAGCCGAGCATAGAGTTATGAGACCATGTTAATGTTAGGGAAAGGAGCAGGATTCCAAACGCTGTTGGTTAGTGACATGCAGGTGTTATTGCATTCGAAAAACACCACAGTCCATCGACGTGCAAATGCATCCTGTGTTCGCTATTTTTATATTTTGTCCCGCCGTGACTGCAGTATCCAAATCAAAATAAACCAACTGCAAAAATTTTCTTGCATGCAAGCATCCAACTGTCAAGTGAGCATTTCTTCGGATAGACGGACGAACGTGGAAATGCAAAACAGAATAATAGTATACACAGCACGGACTGTTTTGACCTAAGCTCAAGTAAGGAAGTGAAACCTCTAAAATGTGCCAGTGATCGGCTCCCCTCCCTGCAGCTCTCCTCGTAGCACATTAGGGCTAAAAGCAGCGAACACAATCTCTCCCCAGGGGCTGGCGTACGGGGGGGGGGGGCGGTGGCTCTTTATGGCGAAGGGAATAAAGCCACACCTCCTGACAATAGCCTGCATTGCTCTTTCAGCATCTCTGCACCACTTGACATCCAGCTTGTCCTATTATTAGTCTATAACACGACTCTGTTTCAACATCTACAGCTACTACGGCTTTACCGGTGGTCTTAAGAAACTGGAGACTGAAGCATAGAGAGAAAATTCAAGCTCTAGCTAGCGTAAGTGCTCGGGCCAGATTCAATTAAGCGCGCCCAGATATGCTGTTCTTAAAAGCCTGCAGCTAAGAGAGAGAGATTTTGGAGTCTGCAAATCAATAGTGGCCTAGTTGCAGCATCCACGGTGGAGCACAAAGGCAAAGCGGACACGAAGCCCTGAAAGAAAGTGGCTGGCTGAAATCATACACGCACTGTA
Source organism: Clariallabes melas (assembly GCA_030014275.1). Taxonomy (NCBI): domain Eukaryota; kingdom Metazoa; phylum Chordata; class Actinopteri; order Siluriformes; family Clariidae; genus Clariallabes; species Clariallabes melas. The sequence goes on from JAQMYI010000039.1 coordinate 1,048,244, forward strand.
CACAAAAAACCTGGCTGACATCATAGACAATAATTCCACAACCAGCATCTAAACACCACTTAAAGGGGAGGAGGATGAGCGTAATTTACTTTTAAGCTTTCGCCTTCCCCTTTAAGCCCAGCGGAGGATGAGGTAATGCTTGGCATTCGGAGACGAGTTGAGAACAAGGGGCAAGACGTGAGAGAATATTCCAGAAGCAGTGCAGGAAGCAGGGGATGATTTTACCGTGGGCGATGGTCCAGTAGACCAGCGAGTCAGGCGTCTGATAAAGGATCCTGTACGGAGCCACGCGAGCGCTGGAGTCCAGCACGACGTCCAGGGTCCCGACCAACAAACCTGCAGGAAACAACAGGAGTTCGTATTAAACCCATGAGAATAATTACACACATGATAGAAATCTCATGTCATGATCTGGATCTGGAGTGCTTAGTGGTTTTAGTGTTACATATTAAGCTTCTCCTATTCTTTATTTGCCCGAGAACCAGACCTTTAGAACAGAACATGACACTGTGTTATTGATGTTGAAATACATGATGAAACTGTAAACATTCCCATTAGCTCTTAATGTCACTGGTAGCCACAACACTGATTATCGTTACTTTCGTTATTTTTGAACACATTATCCATCCCTACTTGTTGTTCGGCTGCTCCCGCCGAGGGGTCGTCACAGTGGACTATCCGATCCGCACAACAACTTAGCACAAAGTTTACACCGGATACCCTTCCTGAAGCCACCCTTCCATTTGTCCAGGCTTGGGGGCAGCACTGCATCCAGTGGCTAGGGTTTGTGTAGCTCAGTGGTAGGTTTGATTCCCAACCAATGCAGTGCTGGCCCCAAGCCTGGATAAATGCGATCGATGCACTGTGGCGACCCCTCGGCGGGAGCAGCCAAAAGACTAGTCTTATGTGAATACCACTGAAACGCAAATGCTGCTAAGACAGGCTAGTCTGGTGGTCCTGGAGGACCCCATGTCCTGCATATTTTTGTTTTCCCTACTCTATTACACCTACGTAAATTCAGAAATAGCTATTAAGCCGTTAAACTATAGCTGATTAGTTTATTCAGGCGTACTGAGAGCTGAGAAAACACTAAAATGTGCAGGGCAGGGGGTCCTCCAGGACAAAGGTTGGGAACCGCTGGGATAACTAACGACTGGTCAATAAAAGTGGACTGCCATGGGGTCAACATTGGTGACGGCTTATCAGATTCGCCATGGCGACCCGTCTAATGAGTTACCGCTAACAACTACAATCATCAGTAAGTACTGGGGTGCAACAGCGCATTTCATTAATGAAGACTGGTATATCTATTGATTTGCATTAACCACTGACAATAGAAAAAGGGAATTCTGCTGATGATTCTGCCAATATGTACGTTAATCACAAAGATGGACATGTGATGGAGAAATAAAAAGCTCTACTGGCAGCCCTAAATAGAATAGAATTAAATATTTTGGGTCTTTTAAAGAATACAGCAGAATAAAACACAATATAAAAGTATCGCAAAATAGCACAACAGTATAACACAAGTGGCGTTCAAGTCAAACCGGGACTCGTGAATGAAGATTGACATTTACAGAAGACTTCGAGTGATGAAACGCTTCGCTGCAGTAGAACATTTAAACAGTGCAAATTATTGCCACACCCCCATACAGTCCCTGACCTCCAAGCCATTTTCACATGTTAGGGCTATTAAAGGATTTCCTGGGTGGTCGGCGTTTCAGACGTGAAGTGAAGCAGACAGTCTGATCACGGTGTCCAAGCACTAGTGTAACACTGGGATAAGTGCATTAGTGTAGCAGGAGATTATATAGAGAAATAAAGGGAGTTTATACTCTCAGGACTGTTATTCTGTACAATCAAAAGTCCCGGTTTGACTCGAACACCCTTCGTACATATTATAAATAATAAACAAAAAACCTGTATAACTAAATATGCATGGATGGAATCATTCACTTATCATAGACAGGACAGTTGCTCAAAGGCCAACACACACGTCCTTATCTACCACAGAATAACGGCCACAGACATGTTAAAGAGAACACAGAGAACAGACAGTACGGAGACGGAGCTCTGGAGGATCTGTGCTGTAACACTGCACATAAAGATGTAACACTGTGGGTTTGTTATTATCAGCTTATCTGTTGCTGTTGTTCATGAGTTCACGTAGTGTGCGATGCGACTGTGTGCTCGACAGAGCTGGCAGCTGACGGCATGTTTCCGGGATACCGATTTAGAAAACTGGTAAGAAGCTTTTATTTAGTCTGGAGGTGTGGGCATAAACAGTCTTATAATGCCCGTCAGATGGGAACATTGCAAAGAGAAAGAAGCAGGAGTGGAATCCTTGCAAATTTGTCGTCCAGGATTGGTGGGAGAGTTTTGCATGATGTAGAGTTTTCTTGTTAGGAGTTGTGTGGTCTTGTGTCTGGTTTTGTCATTTCTACACTCTGCTCTAAGGATCTCCTGGTTTTCAACCTTCACACCCTACATTCAAGGGTTCTGCTCCATCTAAGACCATCCAGACTACCCCACTGGCACCACACCTGACCTCCACCCTTCATTTTAAAGATGGTGGCCCCATGAGATGGCTACATGTAGCCATTTTGGGTTGAGCAAGACCATGTTACATAAGTTCTCCAGTTACCAGGTACTATCCCATAGCCTGGCACCAGTGGCGGATCCTGGATACCCTTGGTACACTTTTTGTAAATTCTCAGACACCTTTTCTCACATCTGCTTACCAGGTTTAACATAACCCTGAGTTACACCTGACCATCACACCCATGTGTGCCGATTCCAAAACCCCTTCGCTGTGATAACAGCCTCCACTCTTCCATAAAGGGCATTTTGATTAGATTTTAGAACAAGGCTACAGGGAACTATCCTCATTCAGCCACAAGAGCATTAGTGAGGCTGGATGACAAAGCCAGAGGTCTTACTCAGCATTCCATTTCATCAGAAAAGGTGCTCAGCCGGGTTGAGATCAGGGCTCTGTGCAGGCCAATCGTATTCTTCTACTCTAGCATTGGTAAACCATGTCTTTATGGACCTCGAGGCCATATAGGTATATTGCGTATGGCTTTATACAGTGTCTAAATCTACTTGACTTTGTACTATAATCTCGTGCATCCTCTTAAACATATGACCAGTGATTCATCAGTGAAATAGTGATTCATATATGAACATGACGCAGTGTTCTTTATATTCAGTACTTCCTGATTCGGTAATATTTGGTAATATGGGTGTTTGTGTGACTACAAAAACTAGTGTTCTGGTTGCGAATGAATCATAGTTACTTCCTTTGTTTCAAATGATGTCTGCTCTAAGTGAATACTTTCACACCTGAAGAGTCTTTACAGCATCGTTGCTGTGGAACTTCACACCTGACGACGGAAGGCGCAATGGTTTCACACCAGATACCACACAAGGGGTTACGCATGAGGACAAGGTGTCCATTTAACGACTATACCATACTGTATGTTAAACAGAGCAAGCACCCAGGTTATAAATGGAAAGGCACAGGGTTTAGAAGAAGGTGGAAGTAAGTAGAAACATCTATAAGCGCATTTAAATGATTTGATCAGGTCTGAATGAATCTGGTGTGGACCAAATGATCCCTTTTCCCCTTTTAAATATTGTGAGTTTTCATCCATTAGCAAGTTTCCTATCACACCAGATTTTCACTCTTACATTCCAACAAAGTCAAGCTCGAAAGCAAAATCATAAAACTAGAAAACCTTAATTTTCCCTTGGTGGCATGGTGACGTAGTGGTTAGCACTGTGTCCTCACAGCTCGTGGGTCCGGGTTCGATTCCAGCCTCGGGGGTCTGCGTGCATGCAGTTTGCATGTTCTCCCCGTGCTTGGTGGTCAGAGGTAGCTTAGTGGTCAGGACATTGGGTTTTGGTTTGGAAGGTCCCAGGTTCAACCACCAAGTTGCCACTGTTTGGGCCCTTGAGCAAGGCCCTTAACCCTCAACTGCTCAGATGTATAATGAGATAAAATGTAAGTTTCCCTGGATAAGGGCTTCTGCCAAATGCTAATTGCAATTTAAGGGTGCAATTTATTTGTAAACTGTGAGTTTCCTCCAACAGACCAAAGACGACTGTCGGTCCCAAATTGCCCATAGTGTGTGACTGTGCATGTTGACTGGAGGTCCTACCACGGTTGTGGTATCAGACTGTTTCTAAAATCAAACATGTGCTCATGGCATTACTGAACCCCAAAAAGTTCATGTGGTGGGTAAATGATTACTAACATGAGGAAGAAGAACATAAGGAAACACAATAAAAGGCTTTCGCAACTCCAGGTCCACATATTAACTAAGTATTGTAAAAAGCATGAGATATACAGTAAACGTCTTTTGTGCATTTTTTTTTCTTTTTAGAGAGAAAAACTTCAAAGAATCTTGTCACTTGACCTTCAGCCGGTGAACCTGTTTATCCAGCTCAGCCGCCTCCTTATTCACGACACACTACGCTCACCGTTTCTCAAATACTGGCACATAAAACTTTATAACTGCTGTATATACCCGAGTACACAACACAACTGAATACACAACTGAGTAATCATCCCTACCTCCAGAGACACAGTTCACCTGCTGTACTGGATTTTGGTCATTTGCCAGTTTCTACCCACGAGCACTTTCTTACTACATAACACTTAAGTGCCAAGACACTTAAACGGGTTGCCATATCCTTTAAAACTCCTGATCATGCTAGCTCAGGGTGTATGCTACATACATGTTGTTGTTGTTGTTAGTCCTTAGTTGCTCCCGTTGAGGGGTTCCGGGGGGGACCAACAGGGTCTTACACGTCATCTCTGCAGAAGGATTCCACATAGAACCTTATTTTCAAAGATATTTTAAGGATTCCCTTCTATAAGTGAACCATGAACCAAGATATTTATATATTTGTTTCCATATTTGTTCATTTTTACTGCTAGCAAAGACTGCTAGCTGAACTGTCTGAGCACCTTTAAATATTAGTTTTTGTAACTACTAATCAAATTAAATCTGTCAACAAATGGGTAAAAACAAAGCAAAGGAAGTCCTGTACATACAGCCATTCAAATTACGAACTTTTCAACATGGACAATTGTTTTCAATTCGCGCATGTTCAAGCGCGGAAGTTAGCTCACATGTCCAGCACACATTGTTCAATTAAATTTATTTATTTATTTATTTAATTTATTTATTATTTGTATTTATTTATAAACATTGTTGTTCAAAAGCAAGCAAGAAAGCAGCGGCGATGAAGCTGGTACTGATAAGAAGCGCCAAGCAATAATGATGGAGACAAAAGTTTAAATAATTGAGAGAATGGAGAGATGGCAGACATCGCTTGTTCTTTTAACACGAACCGTTAACCATCGGGACACAATTCTAAAGAACGCTGTACTGTAATATACTGTGTATAGCCAATCGTGTTAGTATCATAGTACCTAGTCAATGTTTGTTGGCCTTACGAACAAACTGGACTCATGAACAAGCTCTTGGAACGGAACTCTTTGGATATAGAGAACTTACTCTATATGTTCCCAAAATATCCCAAATTGTGCATTTTCAATAAAATAAAATAAAAAAATATCAAATTTTTTTAAGGAATATAACATGATTACCAACTTACTGAGAAAACCAGAAAATAGACCTATAGACATTAAAGTTAGCTAAATGGAAGATCCCAAGCTGCATGCTAGTGGTAAATAATTAATATACTGCATCAACAGTAGTAAAGCCGTATGAGTTCCTTCTTTGGCATACCGTTTTGAAAAGACATAATTAGAGACAAACAAACTACCCTAGCTCTATTTCATCTAATTTAAAATGGTCTATTAGCTATTAACGGTCAACTAGCACAGACAACAGAAGAGCTGACAAAACACTTGAGCAAAAATTACAGTCAGCCGTTGACTTTAAAAAGCCTTCAAAGGCAAACAGCCATAAATGAAAGCGGCTTCCTGTCTAATCCGGCCCATAAATGTGGAAGAGTAAAGACGCCTCCTGGCCATATGACCCTTTCAGTTCCTTCTTTTATCCACCGGACAGGGTGAGCTGTGCTTTCCTTGCTTGCTAGAGAGGAACAGTGCACATCACATGATGTTTTGAGGACAGAGACAGAGACAAGGTCATTACCGGGAACGTATTGTCCCGAGTTACAAACCAATCTACTGTTCTGCTCGATGTCTCTGAAAAACCACAGACCAGGCTTTCAGCAGAACAATCATTTCTCTCATTGTCATTCTTTCTCGCTGTCAGTCGGCTTTCCGTTGGCTTTCCGTTCTTCTCCCCGTTTGGGCTCCGGGTTTTTTTTTTACTCCGATTGCTGCTCTCTGGCAAAGGCTTCAGATCAATACAGTCTCGAATAACATGAACCTTTTTGGAAAGCAATAAAGCGAGGAGCTGCTGAATGAATAACTTACTTCTCCATAGCGCAGAGATCAACCTCGTTCCTCTTTCACGTGCATCACGTGTTTATCAAGACAATGAGTTGTGACTAACAAAGATTGAAATCAGCAGTGCTCGTGAGACCTTCAGTGGAGGATTTGATGTTTTACCAACCTACTGTTTATCCATTCTCATGAAGTTTCCATAGAAACAAAAACATGAATCTTGTCCTTCACATTTAAGGACAGGGCAAATGAGCTCAGCTGCCTGGGGTTGCCCACCTCGCAATTAAGCTACTTTTAGAATGAGCTTAGCTGGTTATGTTAGTTAATGCCAGCTCTAGGTCTCAAACATTGTTTTACGAGCCATGTGCCTCTGGAGCTTTGGCCCTCTCACTAGCTTTCCCAGCCTCCTCTGGGCTCAGGCTTACAGGCAGGGCAGGACCCATGTGCCAGGCTCTCTGCCTCCAGTTTTCAGCGCCAACTGGCAGATCACACTCACACATTTACATAACAGTGAATGACATCATCGCCAGCCATAAGCGCATGCGTTCCCCCGATGTGCCAACAATCCTCTCGTCTCAGAACCCAACAGACACCTTTACTGAAGATTAAACAACCCTGAAAATTTACATGGGGCAAAAGTGCAGCTTCTCAGGACATCATTGCTTTATTTTTTATCTATGAAAACAACCGAGCCTCATCCCAGGTGTGATTTCGACACGGCTGGAATAAAGAAAATGCAGTGATCAGGATATCCATGGGTCAGAGCTGGGCTAAATATCATGGATAATGGCTCCAGGGGTGGTGAGTGTGCATTGTACTTTGTCATTGGTAGATAAAGAGACATACAGTATGGAAATGTGCAGAAGTTTTCTTTCTCCAAAACATCAGTGTTTTCATATTGAAGGATTGAGGCCCTGTATCCAGTGTTGCCAGGATACAGGCCTGGGTGGGAACGCCAGTTCACGCATAAATCCAATTTACGCACTAATTCACACACCCATTCAAACACCCATTCACACAACTTGGGGCAATATAAAACAATTTACATTTACAGCATTTGGAACCCTTGACACCCTTGCCCGGAGCGACTACATGATTTATAAGTTCAATCAGTAAATGCACCCTGATACTTTACTAGGTTACAAATGAAGAGTAGCATTAATCTAAAGCAATGTTCGGGAAGATTTTTGGGGGGTTAATACAATAGTACTTAAGAAAAAAGGTAGGTCTACTGAAGACATTTGGAAGTTCATTCCATCACCAAGGTGCCAGAACAGAATAGAACCCTTTTGCATGCTTTCCTTGTATCCTGAGAGACGGCTGGACCAGTTGAGCCGTGCTAGATGATTGGATGGTGTGTAGTGGAACACGTGGTGTGATAAGAGGCTTGAGGTAAGTGGGTTCCGGCCCATTTTTGTCCTTATTGTGACAAGTATCAGTGTTTTAAATCTGATCGAGGAGCTACAGGAAGCCAGTGGAGCACAATAATGTGGTAGAATTTAGAAAACAAGTCATGCAGCTGAATGTTGGATCAGTTGCCGAGGTCGAATGGCAAACAGAGGCAGACCTCTGTAGTCCAGTCTCGAAATGACAAGAGACTGAGAACAAGATGGATCAGAACTGGGAACAAAGCCGCCCCATCGCATTGCACAATTAAAACACAAGTAATTACGCAATCAATCTGTTCTTCAAAGGATTCCTAGATCAAAGAATCAAAAAGATCAAAATCAAGGCTGGATACAAATTTCACAAAGTAGGAGCTTAAAAAATCATAAAAATTCTCTTAGTAACATTTGGTTTACATCTGAAATGAGTTACTCTGACGAATAATATTTGTGACTTTAATGTCTATATTGTTGGTTCAAGCCAACCCTGTTCAGCTCAGTTGGCTTCAATTCAATTCGGATAAAGAGCACCTGCCAAATGAGTATTTAAAAAAAAAGAAAAAAAAAAGTAATAAATTACCCAAATAATATATTTTAAATCCTCTCTTCACCCCTTAACAGACTTGATTGCTCCTGAGAAGCACATCATTGACTAAAGCAAGTCCCAACTCCCAACTCAAAAGATCAAATCATGACTTGAGCAATCATGAGGCCCGTGAGATGAACATTTGACCCGGCTCTGGAGACTGATAAGGAAACCTAGACAATCCCGTCAGCTTCTCCACACTGACTTTCCTGTACGGTTTATCAGACTCGCTGTTTCTTGTACATCCAGTGAAACAGAAATGACTTGAGTAATGAACATTCCAGGGGAAAAGAAATAGCATCCTAATCCGACAACCACACACACACACACACACTTTGCATGGTCTTTCTGAAACAAGAAAATCGAGATACTTAAAAAGTAATATGTAAATAGACATACAACTGAGTCTAGACTAACTACACTGTTTGAGTAATGATGGCACACACACACATACACACTCAGGCAATGATTCAGCGGTAATGTTTTGCACCGTGTCTGTCTGCACGTTCCAGAGAAGCTAGTTTTACCAACAGCATGTACAAACCCAGTCTGATGAATCACATTATATATACAGAGATTCTATAAGACTTTTCTCTGATCGAAATATAAAAGTTCCCATGTCATGCGAAGCTCACACTTGACTGTAGATTAACCAATAGCTTTCCAGTTGATAACAATCATCACCTCACATGCTAAATCATCTGACATGATGAGTTGAGTAAAATAATTTCCCAGCCCTGAGTACTTCTCAAACGTTTTTCCTCCTCTATGAATATCGTATTTATTCACGCGGTATTTTTGCAGCATGCGTGATTTAACTGCCGCTCACCTCAAAAGCCCTTTGGCTGATTTAAAGCAGGGACAGGGGAGAGGGTTAATCCCACAATACACCGCTGAGTGCGTCAGGATAAGGATTGGGCAACAGTGGAAAAGCCACTTAGATTGGCTTCATTTGTTCTCAGGATGCAAGCCTGAGCTATTTTAAAGTTATGTAACCTGCGTATTGCGGTGTACGATCAGAGGATTTAGTAAACGGTTGTTCTGGAAGACTTGTAAGGAGAGCCACTTGAACCCGTAAGCAAAGAAGCTTTTATAAAACCAGAGATTTCAAAATGGTGTCCTTCACCCTCTATACATATAAATGGCATGAAGGACTCTCTCCACACTCCACTGGGAAAATGGCTCGGCAAAGCCTGTTCGGATGGTGAAGAGGTCCGAGTGTGTAGAACAGACTGTACATAAAACTTACCTCTAACCTTCCTCCAGGGGCTCTTGCATAAAATCTAAACTTATCCATCTATCTATCTATCCATCTATCCATCTATCTATCTATCTATCTATCCATCTATCTATCCATCTATCCATCTATCTCTCTATAAAACAGAAATTCAGGTTGGAAAACAGGTACGTCAGGCTGAGTCCGTAGCCCCAGGTCAGCCTGCGACGCGTCTACAGCGACAGACAGAAGTAAGTGCTGCCAAAACCATGGAGCAGCATGAGGAGCTAATGTTAGCATCGCGAGTAAAATCTCCGAAAGTCACAGTAGGCAGCGTCATCATCAACTTTAATGTCATACTGTGAGTTAATAATACACCTTCATTTGATCATTCGTACAGTAGGTGGATGTACACAGGTGGAGCTGCAGGTAACCTCTAGTATATATACATTATCATAAGACCCTAAAGGAACCCTACAAAATAAAAAAAGCTTCACTTTTTCAAGTTTCAAGTACAGGAGCCTCAGGAAACCACAAATTGGTGACCTTCACCATCCTCCTCTCTGTACATACTATATAAACGGTTCTTCAATCCATTTTTGGATTGTTATTGGTTTCTGGAAGAGCCTCTATAAAACAAAAGAGACATCCGAACAATCATTAGACGGTTCTATGTTTAACCCAACACTGGATTCTGGATCATTTACACTTTTCAGTTTGGGAAAAGGCTCCAGTCTTGTAAATCCAGCATCATTAAATCTTCTACACAGAACCCAGTTCCAAATATAATTATTTAAGGAGGATAAAAACACCTTTTTGTCCAAGAATATAGGCTGGTTGAGATCTAGCAACCCTAAACGTGCTAGATATTCTTCTCATCTGTGCTTGGATACAGTAAACAGTAAACATTCGACAACAACAAAGGAGCCTTTATGAAGTCAGGTTGAGCTTACCCTGGTGTTGTTAACTCTCCATCACTGTGAATAGCACAAAGTATACACCGTGAACAGGGTAGAGGATATTTTCACACCACTAAAGGTTTACCTAAAACTTGTAAGGGATTCTTGCAAGAACAAAGACCTCAAGAGATTCTAGATTTACTGTTACCCCTGAGTGAGTGTATTACCTGGACATTTAGAGTATAAAAGCAAATCCATCTAGCAGATCAATCAGCCTGTACACTTCTTACTAGTTTTTTCTTCTAGTCCTGCATTCTGCTCTTTTTCCTTCAATGCAGAAACCCTCCCAATCCATTCATCCATTCAGGAATCTCTGTAGTCCAGCTAGGGACTGTGGATGCCAATGGTGACTTGTAGTTATATTCACCATTGTATTTATTCCCATTTTTACAACTGTGTTAAAACCTCTTGTCAACCATCACAAGCACCTTCACAGACAATTTGGGAACACCAATTAGCCTAACCATGCATGTCTTTGGACTGAGGGAGGGAAAACCCTGGAGTACCTGGAGGAAACCCACCAAGAACTGGGAGAAAATGCAAACTCCAAGCACACACAGACCCCGAGGTGGGAATCGAACCCCGACCCTGGAGGTGCTAACACGCAGAACCCTATGTTCCAAATAAAACCCGTTGAGGACCAAAGAGTCAACGAGCTACCGCATACAGTACGTGTGCTCGACATTCCCTCACAAACCACCAAGGAAGGCAAGGTAACATTTCCCAAAAATCGAACGCAATGCATTTCCCGTAAGGATAGAAATCACAAAACAGTCCGCAGGTTTTTTTTTTTTTTTAAATGAAGAGAAAACGAAGAAGATCTCAATCTGAAACCAGGAACTGAGAAGTGCAAAGGCGTGTGTGAGTGTGTGTGTGATGAAGCTCCTCCACTTAAAGAGTGTGTCAGAATAAAAAGCACTACCGAGGGTAGAGTGGTGTATATACAGTACTGTACATCTTCGTTGCTATTATGTGGTTTTTGACCGTAGTCATAGTGCTCACAGCTGAAGTCAGGATGTTAGAGATACAAATCTCTGTAGGACTGTAGTGGTGCTACAGTAGGTTATATTCAGAGAGACAGAGAGAGAGAGAGAGAGAGAGAGACAGAGAGAGAGAGAGAGACAGAGAGAGAGAGAGGGGAAAAAATGTGGGTTGAGTCCCTGAGGGCAGAATTAAGAACCTCTGATCTAGACCAGGGCGTCTGAAGTGTATGTATGTATGTAGTAGCCATGGAGATGTTTGGAGCCCTTTGATGTTTTAATTGTTTTATAACATGGAGTGATCTCATCACCCACACACACACACACACACACACACACCTGGTCCAGGTGATCTACAGAAGATCAGAGAAAACCTGACACCTGACAGAAGCTCCTCTAATATTATTCACACACACACACACACACACACACACACACACATATATATATGGATGCTCGAGGATCTCACCAGCTAGTCCTCCTCCTCCTCCTCCACCTCCTTCTCCATGTCCTTTCCTCTTCTGCAGGATGAAGTAGGGGTTCGCGCGCTCGGTGACCCAAAGCGCACCAGCCAGCAGCACCTCCTCCGGGTGGAGCCACATCTTCACCTTCACAGACTCGATCTATTTATTCTTCTCCTTTTTTTTTTATTTTTATTTTTTTTTTTACCAAGGCATACAAATCCGATCCGGTTCAGTTTAGATCCGCGGTGTCTGCGCGCGCAGGCGGGTCGGAGCGGGTGCGCGCTCGAGCATTAAATTACACGATCTAAGAAAGACAACAACAACAATAATAATAATGATGATGATGATGATGATGATGATAAACAAAATGAATGATGGAATAAAAGATAAAAAGGAAAAAAAAATCGAATAACACTGCAGATGTGTAGAAACATATAAATAAATCTACAATAATCAGCCGGAGATTTACATTATTGCGCCTGAATAAACAGGAGTCCGCGGCGTCCTTTGTTGTTGTTGTTGATGATCAGGTGAACGAACCCCCGGGGGAACCGCGCAGTCTAACACATCGTGAGGATTAGAACCAGAAACCGGAGCGCGCTCGCGCGTCTTTACGGATCCATCGCACCGGAGCCGCGCGCGGCCGAACCAGCGCAGATAAACAATGCGGAGGAGACGCGCGTCACCACGGAAACCACGCCCCCCGCGGGTCAGCCCAGTGGGCGGGGCTTCGGCTTACATTCAGCTTTATTGTCATCAACACTGCTATTAGATAAATACAGGAGGAATATTTTAACATCAAGCTCATTATTGTCATGTCCACCAGCACCAAAGGGGGGAAAAAAACAGAACCTCCAGCAGAACCACTGGTGTAATAATCATCATTCCAGATATTTCTCATGAATGAAACACAACAGTAGATTTCTTTATTATGGTGTGAACAGAGAAACACCACCTATATTGATGCTCTATATTTCAAGTAATAATAACCCATGTTAAAGCTGTCAGTTTACTGATATGCAGCTTTATAGTAATAAAGTCAGTAAGGGACCATCTAAAAAGTTCATGACCCGGGCAGTTATGTCAAATTCAATCAAGAGCGTTGTTGTTGTCAACTTTG
>JAQMYI010000039.1:1113943-1129776 GCA_030014275.1 Clariallabes melas
CTGGCTTTACTCACGGACTCTCTCATTTACTGACTCAAAGATTCCCTCATTCACTCTCTGTCTTAGTGACTTGATCACTTATTCACGGACTCACTGACTAACTCAAAGAGCGCCCCCCCCCCGCACACCCTCACTCATTCACTGACTCCCTGACTGAGTGGCCTCACTCTTTCACTTATTGACTGACTCACTGCCTGACTCTTTCATTCACTGACTCTCTGACTCACTCATTCACTTACTGACTTCCTCACTCCTGCCCTCATTCTATTTTAAAGGTCCCTGTATATGAGCTGTTACTATGACAACTGTAACACATTATAAAAAGCACATTAATATTAACTCATGGTTCATGTGGCAGCTGGAACTGCTGCTTGTTAAACATGATGTTAAACAAAATAATGCACAACGCTGTCCAATCAGATGTAAGCATTGACGTGCGCTCTGGTATACGCAGATGTAGTGCAATAATCAAACTGGACAACCATTACTTAAAGATCGGCGAGGGCAAATACGGATCGCTCATCACTTACACTTTAAAAATCTAATAAGAAAACAGAATCGATATGTTTTGAATGTACGCTGGGCTTCTGCCATTACACAATAATCTACGATCTAACCCACGCATTATTATTGATCAGTCATACGCGGTGTAATTCTTTCCGTGCCATGTTGTGCCTCGAACTAGCTTTCAGACCTGCAGTAAAACTCCTTACAGTGTTTTTTTTTAATCTTATCCACAAAACCCTGATACCACAGTGACAACATGTGAATGTCAACAGTAATCGCATCAGTAATCGCATCAGTATTAAGAGTCGGACCTGGTGGACCGTTACTACATAATCATAGAAAAATCATAGATTTATTTGCCAAACCGTTGCACAAGTCAAAATCTCCAACCAGGTTGTTCAGTTTCATGCAGAGATTCAAAATACTTGCGTAACGATGCTGTTACTGTACTTACAGTAGGTATGAATTATTATGGAATAGAATTATATTAATTTAATTAAAAGCACTTTTGTTCTCTAACCTTAGTAAACATACTTTTTACTTACATATGCAATTGGACCTTCAAACAGCTTATTAGAAATCAAACACTATGGTACTTTTCCCTTTTTAATGCACATTTGCTTTTTGTTTAACTGACATTGTTAAATTAAACCATTTCTTCTGTTATGTGATTTTTCTTGGATATTTATGTTTTAATATTTGGTTAGTTAAATTATCTAGTTATTATTACTATCTATTATTATTATTATTATTATTATTATTATTATTAACACTGTTAAATTAGCTAGCTAGTTACATTTTATAATTTATAGCGAGCTAGTTATGTTTGTTAAATCAGCCAGTAAGTAACTTTTTTTAACTTATATATTTTTAATTATCTAGCTATATATAAAGAAATAAAGAGAACTTATATTTATATACAATTTATATATACAATGTATTAATTGTATTTATTTATATAACTAAATTACCAAATATAAGCAGTTAGCTAATTTAACAAACTAAATTACATGAAACTAGCTAGCTAATTAAACAAACAAAATTATACGAACATAAGTATCTACCTAATTTAACAAACTAATTTACAACATGTAACTAAATTACAAAACTAGCTAACTAATTTAAGTAAATTTAAAAACCAACCTAGAAAAAATTTACAATCTAAATTACAAAACGTATCTAGCTAGCTAATTTAACAAACTAATTTCTAAGAGGTAAATAGCCAGATAATTGAACATGCTAAAAGATGTGACCACACATTTGGTTTAAAACACTACACATATAATCATATATTTATAGCAACACTGCACATCACTAGGGAATTTTTCACACACTGAGATAATACATGGCAGATAAGGGAGTCTCGATAGCGGTTATTTTTTTGGACATGAACTTTACGCACCCCGTCCAGTCAACAAACATCACTTTGGCTCATACAGTAGTTGTACAGGCCACGACACAAGCTTGCATCAGAAACTCCCCGAGGGGAAATGATGAGGGAGGAGAGCACCAAGCGGGGCTGGACTCATTAGGTGACCCATCAGCCCGGTGTCATCCAGTCACGAAGTGAAGCTCTGTCTCTGTGAGGGAGCGTGACAGCACAGCTTCTAGGTTTGAGAGCTCAGAAAACTTTCTAACTGAACTTAAAGTCGAGTGAGAATCATCCTGTCGAGCGTGTGAATCATGCATGCGGTGGAAACGCCAGAGAATTTCTCACTATTCAGTAGAGATTAGACATGTGATGAAGAAAAAGCATACAAGTGAAGAATTCTCTTCAGGATGAAACATTTTCCTGGCTAAGACACATTCAACCCGACCCAGATGAATCTAAACTCTACAGCATGCAGTTACTGCCCTTTTCGTTTTTTTATGTATGATTAATGCAGCCCTCTATATCTCCGTCCATGAGTAGAACTAAGCATACATCATCGGAGTTGTGTACATTTTTAAGTGGAGTGTGTGTGTGCTGCTAGTACAGGTGTATCTGATGCTGCAGAACGGTTAGGATTGTTAACCCCTACCATGTGAATGCACCACGCACTCAGACAGACTATATACAAAATACAGACTGTGGTGGTAGGTTTATCGTCTGTCATGCAGAAGGGCCGGGTTCAGGTAACACCGAGTGGTGATGGTAGCATTAGATAACCACCCACCCGGCTGAAGCATGGTGACGGTAACATTGGATATATAAGTGGTGATGGGGGCATTAGATAGACACCCACCTGGGTGAGGCATGGTGATGGTGGCATTAGATAAACACCCACCTGGGTGAAATATGGTGATGGTAGCATTAGATATATACATGGTGATGGTGGCATTAGATAAACACCCACCAGGGTGAAGCAAGGTGATGGCGGCATTAGATAAAGACATGGTTATAGTGGCATTAGATAAACACCCACCTGGGTGAAACAAGGTGATGGTAGCATTGGATAAAGACATGGTGATGGTGGCATTAGATAAACACCCACCTGGGTGAGACACTGTGATAGTGAGATTAAATTAAACACCCACCTGGGTGAGGCATGGTGATGGTGGCATTAGATAAACACCTACCCGGGTGAAGCAAGGTGATGGTGCCATTAGATAAAGACATGGTTATAGTGGCATTAGATAAACACCCACCCGAGTGAAGCATGGCGATGGTAGCATTGGATATATACATGGTGATGGTAGCATTAGATAAACACCAACCCGGGTCAGACACAGTGATGGTGGCATTACATAAAGACATGGGTATAGTAGCATTAGATAAACACCCACCCAGGTGAAGCATGGTGATGGTGGCATTAGATAAAGACATGGTGATGGTGGCATTAGATAAAGACATGGTGATGGTGGCATTAGATAAACACCCACCTGGGTGAGACATGATTATAGTGGGATTAGATAAACACCCACCTGGGTGAGGCATGGTGATGGTGGCATTAGATAAAGACATGGTGATGGTAGCATTAGATAAACACCCACCTGGGTGAGACATGATTATAGTGGGATTAGATAAATACCCACCTGGGTGAGACATGATTATAGTGGGATTAGATAAACACCCACCTGGGTGAGGCATGGTGATGGTGTCGTTGCCCGACCCCAGGTTGTAGATGACCACTGCGGAGGCGTTGAGGTTGGCTGCGTGTCTGATTTTGTCCCTGTACGTGCAGTTGCCCTTGGCGATGAGTGCGATCCAGGCCCCGGGGGCAGCAGGCTGGGTGAAGCGGGTCCCGGGGTCGCAGGCCTGCCGGTCGTGTCCGGGCAGCGGGATGAACACGGGGCCCCGGGCCTCCCTCTTGGGCGAGTGCGCTCCGTCGCGGCCGCTCTCGGTCTTCTCGGTGCGGAGCTCGGCGGTTCCCGGGTCCTGGTAGCTGATGTTGATGAACGCGGTGTACCACTCCTCCTTCTCCGCCACCGTGAAGTCCAGACACAGCAAGTGCACGAAGCAGAAGGACAGCAGCCAGGTGGAGAGAGCCAGACTCCGGCACGCTTTACTCACACACACGGGCATGGTTAGCGCGCTCCAGCCCGGTCACTCACCCAGATCACCTCCGCTAAAACCCTCCAGCGCGGAGGACAGAGACGGATAATCCGCCGGGAAGCGTCTGATAGAAAACAGCTGGGGACAGAAAACCTGCTGCGCCGCTCGGGCCGCGCTGTTGTTGTGACTGGACTACAGCTGGTGGTTGCCAGGTAGGTGATTATGACGCAGAATGCACTCCGCTATACTAACGCGTATTACAGCGCCGCCATGTTGGTAGAGTCAACTAACCAAAACACAGGACCAGTGGTGCTGATTTCATGTTATTTATATTTCATCTTATGCATATAATACAGAAAATTTGTGTGTGTCAAAGGAGCTACTTCTACAGTTTATGCAACATCGGAAGTGACCGATCTCGCTTCCATCAAAATTTCAAGTTGCTAACTTCAGCCGTTTTAGAGAGACGATTTTATATGTTTCCCCCAAAATGGCCATTTTTTAGCGTCTCGCTTCAAATAATAATAATAATTTAAAATGCAAATGATTAATAATTCTTTATGAATATTGGTACTAAAATTTGGTGTACACTTCTAGAAGCATATGACCTTTTTTTTTTTTGGTAAGAGCTTAAAAAGCAAAGTATCTGTAGTGTCCGTAACCATGTCAAATTCATGTTGCGATATCTTAACAATTTTGCATTTTAGAATAGTACACTTATTTTTTAAAGTCTTTTCATGTCAAATCTAAATTGGCCAAGTTTAATCTGAATGACAATTAAGATCATTGAAAGATTTGAACTAAAGTTATTAAAAAAAGGTCACTAAACCCTAAAAGAGCATGAAATTGTATTGAGCAAATATGTTTATTTTTATCTGATAAAAATATAAATGCATATATGTAAAATAAAGCATGGATCAGGAGATAAGTAACATTAAATATGAAAAATGGTGTTATATGATCTTATCTGAAAATTTACTTTTTCACTAATGTGAGAGACTTTTTAGCACCGAAACCATGTTTTGGCTGATTGGAAGACGGTTGCAGTAATCAGAAGCACATCTCTTCATTTAACATAAATTATTGCTTGTTTGAAGACACGCACCACTGCAGCCAATCATCGGTTTAGAGGGATTTATCAGAATCAGGTTTTATTTACACACAAGTATATTGACACACACACACAAGAAATTTGATTCTGTCTTTTTGTGGCACTCAAAGTACAGACCAACATAAAACACTGTACATTTATTTCAGACAAGACACTATAGACAGTAAGTACACAACATTGAATAACTGTACAGATTAGATTTTTTTTTAATTCTGAGTATGTAATAGACGTGGCATCGTGGTGGCTTAGTGGTCAGCACAGTCGCCTTGCACCTCCTGGTTCCTGGTTTGAATCCTACCTCGAGGTCTGTGTGCATGGAGTTTGCATTTTCTCCCTGTGCTTGGTGGGTTTGTACCCCTTGTACTCTGGTGTCCTTCTATAATCCAAATATATGTACCGTAGATAAGATTAATTAGCGTTTTCAAATTGCATGTTCTATGAATAAGTGTGTGTGTAGAACAAAGAGAGATGTAAAAGATAGAAGAATGAGGAAAGTTCATATAATACCATAAAACTCTGACTTGACCTTGAATGTGAATTAAAATATAACTATAATGAGATGGCTTGCTCGAGCCTGACAGTTTTTATATTGATTTATGATTGTCACTATCTGGATATATATTAATGTACTGTATTGTTAGCTGTTTTTTGTTTTTGTTTTTTAATAAAATGGCATAAATTCAATATATACATATATTACAATATATATGTTTCTATGTGTATATCATGTATGATTCAATGTGTAAAAAGCAAAATGTTGTAAAGATCATTTTACACAGTAGAGTACACAAACTAGAGGCTAATTAGTTCTCAGGTTAATTAGTTCCATATGCTCGGCTCTGGACCTTTCCAATATGTCGGACGGATTGACGTGTTGCAGAAGCTAACAATGGCGGCTAGCGTTGAGGTGTTGGCATACGGAGGGGTTTTGTGATACCATGGCAACCTCCGGGGCAACAATTATCGCGTCGATAATTACGTCTAGTAACTCGGGTTAAAATATTTCAGGAATTATATATAATTTTTTATAAGTTTATATTTAAATTAGTGGAGAATATATAATTTCTAAACGTCTCATAAACATGAAATAAAATGTGTGCCGTATAAGATGTCTTATTTGCTATTGTATAGTAAATGTCTGTAATTTGTATCAACTTTAGTTAGTGTGTATAAAATACTGGTTTTAGTAGATTTATTTATCATGAAAAATAATATAAATAATTTGTATCAATGTTATTTTAATTAAGACGACATTTTTGCTATAAGCACAGGCCGGAACTGATATTAGCGTCGGTGTTCTGTACGGGCCGATATGGAAGGCGGACCGGAAGATAGTAAAACGGAACTTCCGGTCTGAGCCAATCGTGTGGTGGGCCAGGTTAGTGTGGTGGGCTTGTTTTCCCTTTAAATTAATATTATTAGTAGTAGTAGTATTGTTGTTGCTGTGTAATAACAGAGTGCAGAAAGTCTGTAACGGAAACTCACTTCACTGCTTTTGTCGCTTTCTGTTTATTGTAGAAAGCGATTATACAGAGTCTTTTATATGGTCTGTCGGGTAAAAATGTCCTGTGTGTGTGTGAGAGAGAGAGAGAGAGAGAGAGTGTGATATTTATCTATATAATTAAAATAAATGTTTTGTCTGCACATTGGTCAGAACTCGCTCTTGTAGGAACCGAAACCAGTCTCAGAAAAAACATGTCTGTCTGTCTAGTCTGGATTTTGTCACATCATCAGGCAAAACTGTCCGGACAGAATTAAATGAAACTTTGCCGATCCTTCGTTATTCGCCTGAAGTTAAATCTGCATCATAATGAAATCAAAATGTTGAGTAGAAGTGAAGTAATCCAGCACAAAACTGCTCATGACGTCACGCTCTTCTTTCCGAAGTGGGCGTGGTTATACACGTCACCCAACAGAACCCGATCAGCGCGACAGTTTACCGTAAATACACAAAGTCTGCGGAACACACAATAACTACCGTAATGTCCCTACAAGCCGCAAAAATCCTGTAAATTTTAAGAAAAAATGTTTAGAATTTAAAATCAAACACAAAAAATCTTTTAAAAAAAGAATTTTGCTTAAAAAAGTAATAATAATAATAATAATAAAAAACTAGGATGTGGGTTTGACTGGAAAAATTACCTCAGGATTTGACCGACTTTAACACAGCAGAGAGTGAAGGTGATTTTACTGCTAAAAGCTCTGAATAAAAAATAATGAAAAACCATTAAATGGGATTTATTAATTTATTAGAAAACTCTCAGGACCAAAAAAAGGGAATGTAAGGTAAAAAAAAAAAAAAAAACTATTGAGAGGGATTTTTTTTCTACCGTAAATTCTCAGGATGAAAAACATTTAATCCCCCGAAAAAGATATTCACAACTAGCGAGATAAATAAATAAGGATAAAAACAATTAGGGGAAAAGAGAATATTTCACTGCCAAAAACCCCTCAGCATAATAAGTAATTAAAAACAAAAGCACAAGAATAATTCCGAAATGATTACAAAGATTTATATAAAACTAATATAAAAAATGGAATTTAGAAAAAAAGTATTTTGTTGCCATAAATTCATTCTCAGGATAAAAACAATTCCTGTCTCCTAACACCACGAAGAAAAAAGATATTTCCCTTCCCAAAAAAAATAAAAAAAACAGCACAAAGTGATTTGGAGCTATAAAGACACCAGAATAAAAGGAATTTGGAAATGGAAATTTTACTTAAAAACACAAAGGCATAAAAAAAAAACAAGTAAATTCAATAAACAATTCAAGGTGTGTGTGTGGTTGTACATGATAAACCAGTGTACTTTAATATTGCCTGGGGTGCCTTATTGTGTTCTCTCTCTCTTTCCCTCTGCAGTTGTGTATTAGACCCAGTCTCTCTCTCCCTCTCGACTCCACGATGCCGAAGAAGAAGACCGGCGCTCGCAAGAAGGCTGAAAGCCGTAAGGAGCGCGAGAAACAGAACCGAGCCAACAGAGAGCACGTGGACGTGGCGAAGCATCCGTGCAACATGTCCATGGTACGATCTGAGTGTCTTTTTGTCAAGTCTCTAATATGTTTACCAGATAAATGTTTCACAGTGAAATCTCTTCTCACGTCACATGTTCCTCTTTCTCCTTTCTCAGGACTGTGATAAGTGTCTGAGGTGAGCTGCGGGAGATTTCTTCTGTGTTTTCAGTGTCGCCATGGTGTCTGTGTGTCTGTGTGTGTTTTTTTTTTTTTTTTTTTTTCCCTTCCTTCCTCCTGTCCTAACCTGCTGCTGTGTTTCTCCTCCTCTTGTCTTCTGTCTCCTCTCTGCGTCAGACGACAGAAGAACCGGGCGTTCTGTTACTTCTGCTCGTGGGTGCAGAAGCTCCCCATGTGCGCTCAGTGCGGTACGTTCTCTTCACCTTTCACCCTCACACTAGTGAAACACTGGGATAAGTGCACTAGTGTAGCAAACCAAAAGTCCCGGTTTGACTTGAACGTCTCGGGTGAAACAGTCTGGCAGAAGATCAACATAAAGTCTGCACTTGGTCTCTGGATTACACACACACACACACACAATCTCTTGGAAGATTATAAAAATATGTGACATGAAAATAGAGCATAAAATATGTGGTAAAATATTATTCCTTTTTAGGTCTTTTTTTTATATATATGTTTTTTTTTTTACTCTTAGCTTTTTTTTTCCTCAAGGTTTCTGTCGTTCATTTTTCTGAACTCTTCAGGTTTTTTTTTGTTTTGTTTTGTTTGTTTCTTCCTTTTTTTTTTTTGTTTGTGATTAACTCCAGGATATCTGTGGTTTCTTTGGGGTTAAACACCATTTTTATTTTTTTATTTTTATTTTTTTTGAAAAGCAACATAACTTTTATCTTATCGTTTATCTCATTCTTTTATAATGGTTAATGTTATGTCATTTACTCAGAAATTAGTGACTTATTTCTGTTAATCACGTTACAGAAGACATCATATGAAGTGTTTTTCTGTTATTCATGTATGTATATATTTTTGTAAACTACTCTGACATCATAACAGTGTTTTATTCTTTATCTTTATCCCTTTGTTGTTGTTGTCCTTTTAAAAGGTAAAACGAAGTGCATGAAGTCTTCAGACTGTGTGATCAAACACCCCGGTGTCCACAGCACCGGCATGGGCATGGTGGTGAGCAACACACACACACACTATCTCTATCTCTCTCATTAGCGTGCTTATTCAGGCTTCGCCAAGCTGTAAATCTTAATCATTCTGAGAATCTGAAAAAAAAAAATATATATATATATTTTTAGACTTAAATCCAGTGACCTTAAACAGTGTCTTGGAAGTGTCTAAACTTTCAGGAAACGACGCCAGGGGAATAAGGTCCCCGGGAAAAAACGTACAGTTTCCTAGAAACGAAACTCTTTAATCGTTTAGCAGAAGAGGAGAAGTAACAGGAAGGAGTTATTCCCTGCATTCAAGTTGAGCAACGTGACAAAAATTCTTACCACATTAACCACGGGACACTCCACGATGACCCGCAACTCAAGAGACTGCTGCATGTTTTATAGTTTAAAAGATTCAGTTCGAATCCAGACGATGCCACGGCTCCGGGGCTCCAGGGCACTGGGGATTGGGCCGGGTGTTTACTCCGTGTTTCCTGTCAATCACAGCAACACTACGCAATCATGGCCATCTGTGAGATCACTTATGCGATAAATAAAAGGGTGGATGCTGCTTTCTTCAGTGTGTGTTTGTGTGACACACATGCAGCTGTTTGAAACAATGCAATTAGTTGGATTTGTTACATGGTATTAAGTGTCCTCCCCGGTCTGGGAAGGAATGAATCCATCAGACAGCTGGTCATTGTTGGCGAATGGTGCTGTGATTAACAGGTCAGAGAGAGAGAGCAGAGCTTTTTAGACTCCCGGATACAGACGGTCTTTCTGTTGAGTGACTGACCACGGGGCAAAGATATCGTAATACACCGTTTAATAGACCTGCAGAGGTTTCATACCTGGGCCGGGCGCCAAAATATATAGACAGCCACCAAAGTATATTTGCAGACGGTTTAAAAAAAAAAAAAAAAAAATCCTTCCGGAAGAACAATGCCATCCGCAAAAGATGAAAAAAACAGGAGGATTACCGTATCGAAACGCACACACACACACACATATACACCGCAGGTATATTCCTCACCTGTGGGGAAACACTGAATCTTTGGCCTTTAAGCATTTAAATGAGAAACTCTGGATTGCTTTAAAGAGGACCTGTTACGCAGAATTTATCTTCAGTTAGTTTTGGACATTTATACGGGTCTCCAGTGTTACATTAAAATATAATAAAAACTCATCGGGTCTCCAGTGTTACATTAAAATATAATAAAAACTCATCCTCGCTTTTTGTTGTTCCTCCGATATTTGCTTTGGCCGGGACTTGAAGCAGTTTTTTTTTTTTCTTCTACTAATATGATTTCACTTAAGAAGAGCTCATGGAGATTTATTATCTGTGATCAACTGGAGCATTAACACACTTTTAGCGGAGCCCTGAGAGTTGTGTTAACTTATTAAAGATTGTGAAATGTAAGACCTTATAATACAGTGTGCAATATTGCTCCAAAATTTCATCTTTACCAAAATGCCGCCTGGATTTTAGCCGATATAGCCGATTTAAAGGGACAGTTTGGGATTTTCAGGTGGGTCTTAAATGAAAATTGAGGTGTGTATACAAACTCTGGCAAAAAGTATGGAATCAACACTCCGTCACCAAAATGTTCATATAATGGTTTAATTGTGTAGAAAAAAAAAAAAATAATAATAATCACAGACATGCCAGAAAACTGATTTCATTTACAATCCCAAGAAACTCTGGTGGCCGAGAAGAAGTGCAAAGCATCATAACAAAACCGAAAAAAAACTCAAGCACCCTCACACTAGTGAAACACTGGGATAAGTGCACTACTGTAGCAAACCAAAAGTCCCAGTTTGACTCGAACGCTGCGGGTGAGAAACAGTCTGGCAGAAAATCAACATAAAGTCTGAGCTAGGAGCTTGGATTACACACACACACACACACACAAGCTCTTGGAAGATTATAAAAATATGTGAAAATAAGTGCAAAACATCATAACGAAACAAAACCGAAAAAAAAAAACTATATAAAAAATTAACTAAACCGAAAACTTGGTGTAGTTTGGGAATGAAATTCTTAACCTGAATTATTCTGATTGGATGAGACATCTGCTACTCAAGATCAGCGTTTAAAAATTTCATTCAAAATTGTTAGCTAATTGTTAGTTTAGTCGATTCTTACCGCTGATTGGACGAGACGTCTCGTTTTCGGTTTTGTCTCGTTTTGCTCTTGTCTGTCACTGTTAGAAACACTTAGAGGGGAAAAAAGACAGAAAACTGTAGTCAGTTGCAACAGTTTTTTTGCAGATCAATTGGAGGAGGAAAAAAAATGAAATCACTCAATTCTGATGAAAATATTATGGAATCGTGAAACAAAAACAGTACAGTACAGCACCTGTGGCTTTTATAACGGCTTCAGTTTTCTAACGCTTGGATTAAACTATCGACAGATAGTACTCTTTATCGATCCGGCTCCAACTTTCTCTTACTGTAAGTACGTTACAGCAGGTCTTGGACGTTGAAAATGTTTCCTGCTCTGTGCATCGACTGTGAAGTTTGCCCAATTTGACCATCCATGTTCCGTGTAAAAATTCATTCCAAGGTTCTGACGTTCTTTCTGAGTTATTGGGTATTTTTTTTCAATGTTACAACGTGTTTATTGCTTTTCATTCCTTGGAAGGGACACGGCTAGTTCCATGTTTGTTGAATTTGGCTCCGTTTACGTCGTACCCACATTCCAGGTGCTCCTTCAACTTCACCCTTTGTGTTGCAGGGCAGGAAAACCGATAACGACCAAGACGTGACGTAATCACACTTGTATCCATGTCGGTTTTGATTAAGACAGACTTGTTAAAAAAATATATATATATAAATAACAAAAAGAAAAACACACCTTTCAAATATGACCTGGAGCACTGAAGACACATTGAATAATGGACTGTTATTCTTCCATGCTGTTTCCACTAGGGAGCGATCTGTGACTTCTGCGAGGCCTGGGTGTGCCATGGAAGGAAGTGTCTGAGCACGCACGCCTGTTCCTGTCCTCTGTCCGATGCAGACTGCATCGAATGCGACCGCAGCGTGTGGGAGCACGGTAGCTATAAATCTCAACTCTCAATAATGAATGAATGAATAGATACAGATGAATCGTTCAGTAAAAGTATAAAAGAACGTGTCGTGTCTCTGTGGCGTCCTGCGCTCCAGGAGGCCGAATCTTCCGCTGCTCGTTCTGTCACAACTTCCTGTGCGAGGACGATCAGTTCGAGCATCAGGCCAGCTGTCAGGTCCTGGAGGCAGAGACTTTTAAATGTGAGTCTCTTTTAAACACGATCGCCTGGCTTTCTCAATTCACCTTCTTCCGGGTGAAAGGTCACGGTCTTAAACACTGTTATTTATATTTTTTTTTTAGGTGTTTCGTGCAACCGGCTCGGCCAGCATTCATGTCTCAGATGTAAGGTGAGGATGCCCTTGTGGTTTAGACTTCGAATTAAATATCTTATCTATATAATCAACAGATCTTGACGGTTTGTTTGCTTCAGGGTTACGTTTACAGGTTTCAGAATCGTCCGTGGCTCAAGTCCAGCATTCATTTTTAGTGGTCATTGAAACCCGACAAGAAAACAACATGATCACATTTTATTGCCGCTGTATGACGCTTTTTTTTCCCCCATCTTCTCAAACTCTCTCTCGGGAACTTTGTCAAACCGCGCTCACTGAAGCATCCTCCCGCTCGCTCACTCTTTGCCCATCAGGGCTGCCAGATAACACACACCGATCACGCTGGTATGCAGTACTGACAACTCCAAGGTTGAATATTACCAGTGTGTAAATAGTCATAGCACAAAATTAACCGATTCTTTTATTAGCCAACAGAGACTTGTTTTTCCAGTCCAAGATGAAGGTAAGTTGTCCGTTTACTGGAAAACCTCTCAGTCTGGAAACAAAACTCGATCTCTGATTGGTGGTTTCAGATTGGAAAGGAAAGCTTTATTCATGTTCTAGTGTTTGACATTAAAATTAAACATTTCAAGGAAGAAAAAAAAGAAAAAACCTACAGAAAACCGAAAGGGAAAGTAGACGAATAGGAACGAACGTGTTTCATCAGTTTGGTAATCAGTGAACATGCAGATGTTGACAAGGAACGTTCAGTCAGATAGGGGTTCAGAGTGTTGTGTTTGTACAGAGTGAGGAGGAAACGAGCCACGGCAATCGTACACTTGAGACCAAAAGGCTTAAATCATTAAATCCAGTAGTACAGTGTGTTACAGTTCCTGCTTCATTTATGTAAAAGGTCATTTAATAAATAAAAGCCTGATTTATTTCAGATTTGATTTACAATATGAGATATGACAATATGTCAGAAGTCTATACACACACACACATTGTGTGTTACTATACAGTGGAATTGACTTTTGCTTCAGAATCTCTGTATAGGTTTTTTTTTTTTACGGTTTCTTTTTTTTTTCTTTTGTACCTCATTCCTCCTTACAAACCCAGCCGTATTAATACTTTCACTCATCATCCTGCTGGAAGGACGAGTTGAAGATTTCAGGCTGATATGTCAGTGTGTATCTAGACAGTACGTCTACATCGCCCTCTCCCTTGCAATGCCCCCCCCCCCCTCCTTTTTTTTTTTATTTGTTTTGTTTTATTTTTTTAAGTGCACCCATTTCTACCTAAAAATGACATCTGCTGCCGTTCTCATGCCTCATTTTCAATGAATAATTGAAAGCGTGACTGATGCCGCTGCACAATCTGGCAGTAATCAGTCCGTCCAAACAGTTAAATTCTTTGTTTCATGATCACCAAAGTCTGACTTTTTTCGGAGCGCTCCTTCTTCATCAGTTCAGTCTTTCGGAGTCAGTTCGTGCCTCTTGGTTTTATCTGTTTGCACACAGTTTGTTGAAGAAGTAGAAAAAGAAAAAGAAGCCTCGATTTGTCATCTATACAGTGCCGTGAAAAAGTATTTGCACATTTGTTACACTTAAAAGATTCGATCATGAAACTAATTTTAATATTACGTAAAGATAATTCAAGTAAATCCGAAATGCAGTTTTTAAATGATTTAATTTATTAAGGTGGGAAAAAAGCTTTTCAGACCTGCCTTGGCCGTATGTGAAAAAACAATCACCAAAAAACCCAACATCTGGTTGTGTTGCCCTTTGCGGCAACAACTGCAATCAAGCGAGTATTTCATATCGCTGTGGAGGAATTTTGGCCTGCAGAATTCATGGTTCCATTAATTTATGGAAAGTTGTCCAGGTTCTGTTGGTATGATGTTCTTATTATGAAACATTGTGTTAGTTTTATGCCAGATGTGTGTGCATGGTGTTCTTTTGGGAGGATAACCAAGATGTTTTTTGGCAAATGTGAGACGAGCTTTTGTGTTCCACATTAGAACTCTCCCATGGATACCATTTTTGCAACCCAGTCCTTTTCTTATTGTTGCATCATGAACAGTGAACTTGTATCCTGCCTTGTTCTTGAAGTCCTCTGCGATGGGCTCCAGGCTCACACAATTTTTGGATATGAAAAATATATATATAGGAAGCTGGTGTTCAAGCGTAGGTTCAGGCACCATATGGCTCCCCTGGAGCAGATGGAGTGAGACAGATTCTTTAGCTTTGAGGTTCCTTTAGCTTGAACCCTTAAACTTCTGACCAGTAACTCAGAGCGTTATTAGTTTGACTCACCACTGCACTGTTCGCTTGCTCATGCTCACATCAGATATTTGAAAACTGCTTAAAATTAGATGTTTGGCATGGGACTTCTTCTTTTTTTTTTTTTTTTTGGCTGAGTTGCTTGGATTTTGCTAAAACAGTACTGGCAAGCGCTCAACCAATTTCCTAAAAGTCCTTTCTTCCCGACTGTTTAATAAGAACCAGACATAAAAAAGAAATTGGTGGCAAAAGCCTGTTTGAGTAAATTGTTATGAATGAACTCAGCATGTTCATGGATTCCAGTTAGATTGTTATTGTTTTGCAGTATGACTTCATTGAGAGATCTCCATGTTTGTGTGTGTGTGTGTATAGACTGCTAATGGGCCTCCGGTTTTACACCAATTTTATTACCATCTTTCATTACTCCCTTTTCTTCTCTCTCTATGGTGCAGTGCCGGGGTTAAGTGAGTAGTGATTCTACATGGCTAGAGAAACTTCATGATATCTTTGGTAATTTGAGGAGAATAAATCAGGACTTGAACCCCGGTTTCTGTAACCACTGGCCTATTTTTATAATTCTGACACGGTGATCTAAGGCTGTAGTAAGTCTGTTTTTAATCAGTTAAATTGCCAAGTTGGTGCCAAAACTAATCTGTGATAACGTAAAATGTGTAGAGAGAATCTTATACATATATAGAGTCAGCCAAAGAAATGTATACACACTTCAGGAAAAGAAAAGTAGTATGATGATATTATGATATTAATATAATTTATATCACATACGCTAACGCTCAGAAGTTTGGGATCACTTTCTAACTCCATGGAGGCGTTTATCTAAAATATACAATAATCTCCTTTGAATAGTTGATATTGAGATGTATATCTGCTACTTCTGCTCTGTAAAGCTTCATGAGGCTGGTGACTCTAAATGAACGTCTCCTCTGCAGCAGAGGTCAGTTTTGGTCTTGTTTTCCTGGGAAGGTCTTC
>JAQMYI010000039.1:1129876-1142676 GCA_030014275.1 Clariallabes melas
CCCAGAACTCATTTTATTACGATATGACAATGTGGCTGATGGGATTTGTAGGTCCCAAAACGCATACTGTATGATCAATGTGCCTGGACTTGGAGCAGTTTAAAAAACACATGGAAAAATGTTGGCTATAAGCTAAGAGAGCCTGGCTTTATGAAATTAGAATATTCAAATTAATCCATCATTTGCATGATCCTAGAAGACTGCCAGCACTGAATATCTATATCTCTGCTTAGCCATGGTTAGAGAAACATTTTGGCTGCCTATCTATATAAATAAAAGAAAGGGTTTGTGTGTACATTGGTCAGAACTTGCTCTTTTAATTATATCTTTACGTCTCATTGGAGAACCCAAAAATCAGTCAGAGAACGATTTCTGTCTGTCTGTCTGTCTGTCTGTCTGTATAGCTAGACAGACTGTCTGTCTGTCTGTCTGTAAAGCCAGATTTTGTCACAGCATCTCGCAAAACTGGCTGGACAGAATTTAATGAAACGTCGGCAGTACTTAGGTTTTTGGCTGAAGTTAAACTTGCACCGTAAATGAAATACAAATCTTGAGTAGAAGTGAAGTTATAAGCAGTTATGAGCCAAATTATGTCACAGCATCACGCAAAACTGGCTGGACAGAATTTAATAAAAACTTTACAGTATTTAGATAGTGTATCTGTCTAAAGATTAACCTGAACCATACATGAAATCAAAATGTTGAGTAAAAGAAATGTTATGAATAGTTATGTGCCGGATTTAATACCCTACTTTAAAATAAACAATTAATAAACTACTTGCCCGGTGTAAACACCTATGAATAAATATTAATAAAAATGCTAAACTAAATAATTTTACTGGGATTACTTAATATGTTCACCACTGAAATAACAGCATGAGAGTAGTATAAGTGAATTTTAACATGTTGGAGTCATTTTAAGACAAAACTTAATCTTTATCCAATCTACTTTTTCGCTTTCTCCTCTGTGATTCATTCTCCAGTTACTGAACAGGGAGTGTATTTGGCTGACCACGAAAGAAGTACAACCTAGTATAAACAAGGTGTAAAATACTCTTACAAATACTATTATTTTTTTTTGTATTAATAAGTTAGACTGAGAATTCTGCGATACAGAAAGACAGGCAGACATATCTGTGGACTTCAACCTGAAATAATAATATAATTTTTTACATTTAAATTGATTAGCTTATTTTTAGCTTTAAGCTTTTAACTATTTGTACAAAAACTTTTCCCGTCAACAATGAGTACTTCAGCTAATGATTCAGAAATATACAGTATTTGATTATTTCCACTGTTTTTTCTTGTCTCAATTCTATGTCAATGTACACAATACAAAGAGACACTGTACTCAGACTGGCAGGACATGGTTTCTGAAAGTTACATGTACAGTACCTCTTCTATACTCCTCCTTTCAGCCATCCCGGAAATGCAGTAAACTTCTTTAAAAGCTAAGCAGAAATAAAAACCAATCATATGATTATATAATATTACAGCATACAGTTTAATATTATAAGTTACAAGAAGAAAAGTTTAGAAATACTTACAATTTCAAGAGAAAGAGCTAAATGTCCTCATGATCTTGTTTCCGTGTTAATACTTGGATATACAGTATACAACTTTCTGACGTTTACTGAGGGCAGAAGCAGTTGTTTGGATGAGTGTTACAGTATATAGCCTACACGGTACAAAACAAACCTTTACACTGAAATCACTGCTTATGGGACTGTTATACAGTACTTTGAAAAAGATTATACATTATTATACCTTAGACTGGTGTATGTCTTTATCGTTTCATTTTTAAACCAAATTATGTTGAGGTAGATAAAAAATCACGACAAATATCATAAACGACTTGGTCAAGGTTGGGACTATACAGTATTTGGATTCATCAGACTTATACTAGCAAACGAAAACATTTTTTTAAATGGCGGTGGAAAAACTTTGTACATACTTACCGACCTGAAGAGCCGAAAAACGCATCTATATAAACCCGTTAATACTCCCGTTTCTCTACTAACGATAACGCGGAAGCAGCTTCAGGCAAATAAACAGCGTCGAGCATCGAAATTATTCATGACGCGTTTGTTCAGGAAACAGTGACTTACTGTATGTTTCGATTCCTAAAGAACAGACGAAAGAAACGAAAGCTGAAACTGATGGAGTGAGGGCTGTGTCATGTCAAAAATACTAGATTTTAGTTTACATCAACTCGACTCTATGAGCTGGCTATTTTAACTGTAGATTAAGAAAGCATTGATCCAGTAAGCACAATAACATTATTGCAGAGATTAGATTACTTTATTTGTCAATTCATTTTTGTAGTTAGGCTATTTAAAATGGTTAATAAAATAATAAATAAGTTATGTTAATCCATCCTTAAGCCTAGGAACAGGGCTGGGTGCACCCAGGATGGAGTCCCAACACATCACAGGACACACTCACACACCCAAATATTTATTACAGGAAATATGAAAACACCAATCAATCCACACCACATGTTTTTGGGAGGAACCCGGAATAAACCCATCAAGCAAAGGGAGGACATGTAAACTCACATACACACATACACATACTGCTGTGCCACTCTGCTCACACAGAGCCACTAAACTAACCATATTTTGTCAATTATAAATTAGATTTATTAGGTAATGTATTAGATATATCGTAAGACCATACATAAAAAATATATATAAAAATATACAAAGAATGAGAATTACACCTATAGGTGTCTTTTTGACTAGTGCATGTTCACAGACTTAAACTCACATACACAGACAGACAGAATGACAGACAAAAGTCTTCCAAACAACCTCCAGATGATATTACTTAATACCTTATTGCTACAGAGGAACTACAATTGTAATTATTGCATGGATTTGACTCTTACAGGCAGAGATAAGTCCTCACAATATCAATAGATCATATATACATAAATACAGACATACGTACATACATACATATTGATGAAACCTGGCATAAGCCTTCTCTTGGTTCATGGATGCTGCTGGTGAGTATGCAAGCCCAGCTTCTAAAGATGAAAACCTAAAATATAATGTGTGATATTGACACATTTAATATTGATTTCTAATAATAAGACATACTTAATTTAGTATTGTCTTTGTATCTGTCATTTACAAAATAGCAAATTGAATTGAATAAAAAACACAGCTGTGACTCATCACCATATGCAGGACATTCAACAAATAATAAACTAGTACACATGGGCACTGTCATACTGGAACATGTTTGAGGCCCTTAGATCAAGTGAAGTAAAATTACAAAACAACAGTATGCATGTTCATTCTAGATAATTGTGTTTTTAGATTCGTGGTAACAGTTTTTGGATGAACCATATATTAGTGTGATGGTCAGGTGTTTACATTAATTTGACTATACAGTGTACAGCAGAATAGTGTATACTGTATCTATCAAGTTGTGATGCTTTGTGTGTTTTGAAACCGTTCTCTCCAAACCTTAATCCCATTAAGAACTTGTGGTCAATCCTCAAGAGGCAGGTGGACAAAAACCCCACAAATACTAAAAAGCTCCAAGCATTGAATATGCAAGAATGGACTGCCATCAATCAACATGTGTTCCAGAAGTTGATTGACAACATGCCAGGGGGAACTTCAGAGGTCTTGAAAAGGAACGGTCAACACTGCAAGTATTGACTGTTTGCATAAACTTAATGTAATTGTCAATAAAAGCCTTTGACAC
Organism: Clariallabes melas; assembly: GCA_030014275.1. Lineage (NCBI taxonomy): Eukaryota > Metazoa > Chordata > Actinopteri > Siluriformes > Clariidae > Clariallabes > Clariallabes melas. The sequence goes on from JAQMYI010000039.1 coordinate 1,133,597, forward strand.
ATATGAAATGCTTGTAATTATACTTCGATGTACCATAGTAACATCCAACAAAAAAAATCTAAAAACACTGAAGCAGCAGACTTTGACAGAAATTAATATTTGTGTCATTCTCAAAACTTTTATTTTGTCTGCCTGTCATTACATAAGTGAAATTATCATTTGAAAATCATTATTATGATTTTCATAAGTGTACTTGTGACAAAAGTGTACTTTATTATAAGTGTACTTTTAAGTTAAAATTTTAATTTGAGGATAAGTACACATGAGGTGACGGGTGATGGAACTGCAAAATTTTCTGTTTTTGCTCATCTGTTCCACAGCTGTTCATCGGGTTTTTTTTTATTTTTAGATCATATTTCTTTTTAAAAATAAAATAAAAGGGGGTTTTAAGCTACAATATAATGCAGTTTGGAAATATCAAGGCCTTAAAAGCATTTTAAATAAAACAGTAATGATTTTATGTAAATTTTTACTTTCCGGCTTGGCGAAGTTCACGGCATGTGACTCACAGCCTATAGGATAAGTGGGCATGTTCAATCTACTAGCACAAGAAGACGTTTATCTGAGGTGCGTTCCGATCGGCCTGCAGTACCCTGCAAAGTATACTTCACAGGGTGTTCAGCCATGTTAAGTGTGATTTCAAACCGTAGGGAAAATGTTCAGTTCAAAGGGAACTGCAAACTGTATGATGTATTGGGCCAAAGGGGAGGGGCATGGAATTTCCGACTTTAAAATTCATAAGTTTCAAGTTGTAAGTTGACATTTTCGAGAAATTTTTTTTACATTTTCGAGAAAAAAAAACGTAAAAGTAAAAAAAAAAAAACTTGAAAGTTTTAAGAATTTTTTTTTTTTTTATCTGTGGGTTTTTTCTATCAAGGAAGGAAACCGCATATATACTTTGCAAGGTTGGGCAGTGTTATGGAATGTGTGAATGTTTTAAGTTGTCATACTGTATGTCCCAGCTCACTATAGGAGATGTAATGTGTGAGGCTGAAAATGTACTAGACATCAAAGCAGAGCGAGTCGCAGCTCGACAAGAACGAACGCGTCTCAGGAAGATGCGCAAAGTTCTGGCGAGAGAACTTTGCTGCAACATCTGCAATGACCCCTCTACCTGACATTGCTACAACATCTGTGGAAAAAGAAAAACGGTTGACATTTGCAAGGCTGCAGGCAGCGAGGTGGATGTTATCAACGATGTTCTTCACACCTAAGATGTATTGTGTGGTGAAATGGTGTAATAATAAAAGGAATGCCTCCCATTGCGAGGTTAGTACCGCCAGTACTGTGCAGCAGCTGTGTGTTCTTTGTGTTTGGGAACAGACAATTCTGGGGGCTACATTTCCAATGACACTTTCTAAGGTGAGTCTTGTGCTGACCTTTACAGAATTTGACGCCGGTAATGATTCGTCATTTGCGGATAGATATTTCCTATTTGGGTTTGTGATTAGGGAATGTTTATCAAATGCAACATGATAGCAGACATCACTTGTTTTGTATTATGCCTGAAGTGGAAGATCTAATCAAACTTTTCCCTTGGATTTAAGTTCACGATAAGTTCAGCCTTTATTCGTCACACATACATTACTACACAGTGAAATTCTTTATTCTTCGCATATCCCAGCTTCTTGTTAATAGGCAGGGGTCAGCCATTTTAGCAACAAGGAAATACTTGTTATTTTAGCCCAGAATCACCAGATCATCATAAGCATCTGGACATGAAGAGACATGTAAGCTGAGCCTATTTAGAAGAAAACACCATACTGACTTGAATGTGGTGATTGCCTTTGTTTATCATGAACTACAACGCCATGGACAGATGCAAGGTTATCCACGACGGCATATTAGGGCCAACAGTGATCGGTCACAAACTTGGGGTCATTATTTGTTGTATAAGCTTCCATCCATTCAACAAAATGATTGAAACCATCAATACATCCATTTATCTCTATACCACATGGCTTCAATTTGTCATCGGATTTCATATGCCAAAGAGCATTAGTCCCTTTTGTATTCTAGTGTCGGCGCCTAAGATGTTGCGCTCTATGAAGGTTCACACCATAAGGATTAATTAATCAATCAACCTGTCATATTGTTTCCTGTTGTACCACAAATCCCTTTGTATTGCGGGTTGATGTAACCAGCGATAACCTTGCATCTGTCCATGGCGTTGTAGTTCCTAATAAACAAAAGCAATCACCTCATCTAAGTCAGTATTGTGTTTTCTTCTAAACACTTGCTAAATGTATATGCGGTGTCCTTCCTTGATGGAAAAAACCCCCGCAGATTTTTGAGTTTTAAACGAGAGTCTTTTTTTCTCGTAACTTGAAAGTTTTGAGGAAAAAAATCCAAACATATTTTTCTTGAAACTTTCAAATAAATATTATACATAAATATTCAATATTTAATGTCCGTAGTGTGAAATTTTCACAGCAGCAGCAACAGGTATCCGAGGTGCTTATGTTCCGGTGTTGTGTGGCTGTGCAGAACAAGATGGATGCTACCATCGCTAACGCTAACAATAACGCTAATGCTTGTGGTGCTGTTGGGGGCCCACTTGGTTGTTACCAGGTATGTACAGGATGATGCTGTAGATTTAACTGTTGGTTCTTTTGTGACTCACCGTAATCCTGCAGCAGAGATAACTTCATTAATTAGTTCCCTGTATATATCTGATAGACCTTCTGATAATGATGATGATGATGATGTTGTTGGTCATGTGTCTAATATGGATGTTGTACAAACACTGCAGACAGAGGTAAATCGATGTAAGGTGGATGTATTATCTCTTTCAGAAAAAGTGGGCACGTTAGAGCAGAATTTTTGAGAATCCATTAACAGCACAATTAACAGGGAAACCAGTTTTTTGGCAGGCCGTGGACACTAGCTTAGCAGAGCTGGAGAGCTACTGCCAGGAGGCCCTAGAGAAACTGGAGAGGGCTGTAACAGACTGTTTTTTTGCAGAGAAAGTCAGATGATGAAGCTGTGTCTTATTAGCACGCCCACTCTCCACAAGTTATAGGCCTGCACCCCTACATCATCACACTCTCCTTCACTGCATTCACCTATCCAATCACTGCATCTATGGGAAAAGTACAATTTAGAATAAACCATGTAACCTATGGCATTCCTCCTTGTGTTCCAGCACATTCATCTAGTCAGCTTACCTCCTCATTTTCACAGCCTACTTCTTCCTTCTGTGCTCGACCACCAATTTGCTTGGAGTTTCCATCATTTGGCGATGCTTACGAGACAGAGAAGCATCTCAACTTCATTGAGCAGTGTGAAAACTATCTGGAGAGGGAGCACCTGGATACAGGGAGCACCTACACGCTTATGCGTGAACACCTATGGTGGCAGCTGGAGGATCAGGAGCCTTGGGACGTTGCTCACTCTCCCCAGAAGTTCGTCATGGCAGATTGAAAAATACATCAAGCTAGAACACAGAGAACACTTAGCTACAAGTGGCACGGCGCAGAATATCGGCTGAAAACCTATGTCATGAAGGACAATCACCTGGCTTTCCCTCTGATAGTCAGGCTGGACTTCTTAAGAGCCACAGGAGCCATCTTGGAGATCGCTCAAGTTAGATATAGGCTGAAAACAGAAGATGGTTTAACCTACCACCCTTTCCTACCTCCCTAACTCAAATTCAAATTTTATTTGTCACAGTCATACACAGTACGATATGCAGTAAAATGCTTACACGACCGCCCGTGACCTTAAAAAATAAAAGCTTACAGGTAAGAAATAAATATGAATAAAAAGGAATACAATAGAAAATAAATTTAACTAGGATAAAAATAAAAATATTCTGTACAAATAAGGACATTATGTACAATATAGCAAAATATAGAAGATATTTTTAAAAAAAAAATTTATTTAGTGTAAAATATAGAAATTTAGAAATTTAGTGTAAATAAAGAAAAAAATGAAGTAAAATAACTGGGGGTGTGCAAATATGCATAAAAAGTGTCTTATTAAAGTGTTTTATTAAAGTGTCTTGTGCAATGATCCAGAAATGAAAATATAAATATGTAAGTGTAAGTGTGCATGAATGTGTCCATAGTGTCCATAATTCGCATAATTCGTCCCGGAAGCGGGATCGTATTCCAAAACACTCGTAAACCAAAGCAAATTTACCCATAAGAAATAATGGAAACTCAAATTTTTCGTTCCACAGCCCCCAAAAAATAAAACAAATTAACTTGCACTTTACCTTTAAAAAACCTAAAAATAAATCCCGACAGATAAGTGTTTCCGTTTATGCGCGCAGGCGGTGTGTGTGTGTGTGTGAATCTAAAGTAAGAAGAGAGAAGGAATGAGCCCCTCCCGTCTCCCCCTTCTCATCTTGCACAGTAAACCTTTCTCCTCTCTTATTGGAATTTCACACAAACATTAACGGAAAGACTGTTTTGTCAGAAAAATTAGCAAGGAACATCGCTAATGACACTCGTGTGAGCGCATATTAACGGAATCACTGCTGTAAAACAAACAAACAAATGAACCTGCACTTTACCTTTGAAAAGAATCGCGACAGAGCTTAGTTTCTGTGTAGAGCAGAGCAGAGTGTGTATGTGTGTATGTGTGTGTCTGTGAAGCAGAGAGGCGGTGGGGTGGGGTGGGGTGGGGGGGTGTAAAGGTGAGAGTGTGTGTGACGGGGCACAGCGTCAAATTACGCACGCACACAACGACTGAGAGGGAGAAAATGGATCTTTTAACCTCTCTAATGAGACTTTCTTTTGCTTTACACGCGTGCGCACACGTGTTATAAGAAACAGTACACGCGTGCACGGATGTTAATTATACCAGTAAGAAACGAGCACTAAGACCCAGCAGGGGAGACTATTACCCACAATTCCGCAGCACAGGAGAGAGAAAAACCGTTTGGCTCAGTTGTGATCACGTGAAGCTCGGCGACAAAACAAGTAGCACATGCATGATACATGATACTCGGTACTCGTAAACCAAGACTTGTTCGTTTTCCAAGTCAAAATTTATTAAAAATCTTTGCTCGTCTTGCGAAACACTCGCAAACTGCGTTACTCGCAATCCGAGGTTTCACTGTGCAGTATTGTGCAAAAGTCTTGACTCAAGTCTCTCTTTTTTTTTTTTTTCCATATTTTGCTTACAAAGCTCCCAGACGTTCATGTATTTTTAATGTACTCTTGAGGAATACTTCTCCAGGCTTCCTGAAGGAGACTCTGTCTATTTTCAGTCCGGTCGATGAACCCGACCCGTTTTACAGGAATGTTTGGTTTGTAAAGTTGACACAGTGACCTATGAATCATTCAAGCATAAAAAAACATCTAAGTTAAGGCATGAACCAGTGAGAGAAACAGTTGCAGATAATGACGGATGATCAGGCCGGTGATGAGTATACTGCTGAGGTTGTTGCTTAAACAAGCGATTTATTGTTCCTATTTCTTCATATTTAAGTCCATTTTATATGAGGAAATGAGCAGTGGCTCAAGACTTGTGAACACTACTGTGTGATGAATACATGTCAACGAATTAGCGTTTCACAGGTGTAGAGAATATAGTAGCTGTTTCAGTCAGTTTAATTAACTTTTAGTTCAATGAAACACTTTTTGTTTTGTTTTTTATTAAAAAACTGCAGTAGTAACAACATTTAAGTAAATTATTTTGTAGCATAATTTATTGACTATTAACAGAATATATATGTTCTAGTCCTAGGACGGGGGTCTCCTTTTTTATTATTATTTGTAAGTAGAGGTTTTTAACATCTTTTTTCATGCCTGTGCAAATATAACACATTCCCTCTTCTTTGTCCCTTTCAGTTTTCGTATTTGCCATGGTTTAAACAAACCAATTCGATTCAATTCTGCGTGGCTCAGAAGTAACTCATTTATAAAGACACTGAAATGGTGTGTTCAGAAGAGGAGTAAGATACAAGCAGGCACAGGGGGGAAAAATTGTCTGAGGGCTGTTGAACAATGGAATTTTGAGACCTGTGTTAAAGATCTGGATAGAAAAATAACTGATAAATGATAAATGATTCTGTAGTGTTTGTGTCTTTATCACATGAACTTATTTTGTCTGTCTTTCATACATCATCGTCTTCATGCTACATCTACAATATTTACAGGCAATGAAGGACTGAGAAGCATTGGGAAGAAGGAATGTTATATAGGACGAGCTCAAAATCAGCTTTTGTGTAGACGTATGTACAACTCAGAAATCTGACAGGGTTGTTAACGCTTGGTTCAGTGCAAAGAATCTGCAACCTATAGTGAGAAAACGCAAAACACAAATGAATTACCGCTCTGTTCTTTGGCCATGGAGGTTCAGTGATGGTAAATGCAAGATAGAGCATAATGAACATCTTTAATCAGATCGGAAATCACAGATATGTGCATATTTCAGCTTTGCAGGAAATGGTATACTGTAAACAAGCACATTATCAGCCTTTGTAGTTTTTTCTTTTTTTTTTTTTTGCTTGTTTATTATAGCCTTGCATGTTGACCTCGAAAACTCTATATTAACAAACCCTGATCTGTTTGCCAGATAGAGCACTAAGAGAGTTTGGAGGATAAAAATTGAACTCAGAAACAAAATAAGCATCAACTCCTGCACATGTAAACCTGAGGATGTGGCACTTACATGAAGATAAACTACTTAAAAAAACACACAAAAAAAAACATTTAAACTACTTTGATAAACGTTAAAATTTTAAGCTACTCTGACAAAAAGTAAAAACTTTTAAACTCATTCAAATTTTATACCCCATTGAAAATTTCCACCTTTTAAAACAGTTAAAATTTTCAATGTTCAAACTCCTTGTTTAAATTTTAAATAAATTAAACGTCAAACATCTTCAAAAAAAAAAGACTTAAATTATATTTGTGTTTAAGGTCAAGTTTTCAGCAGCAGTTCTCATCACATTTTCCCTAAAAACTTTTAGTTCCCCTTTTTAAAAAAAAAAAAATCCCTTAAGTAATTTCATTGCAGTTCCTCACAGACCAATTCCTGCTTTAGTTGCTTGCGGCCTCTGCTGAGATGTAATCGATAAACCGCAGAGCATTTCAGGATTCCAGTAATGTGTCTTGGTTTTGTTTCCTAAAAGGCCTGCTTCTGTGATGAGCACGCTCGGAGCAAAGTGTTTAAGCAGGAGAAAGGCAAGGCACCTCCGTGTCCTAAGTGCGGCCACCAAACGCAGGAGACTAAAGACCTCAGCATGTCCAGTGAGTCCTACAGCGCTACCACTCCTGCTGTTATCATATAATATCAGTAAAAATTGTAATACAAAATCCTTGTGTTTAATGGCACAAAGCTACCGCAGGACTTTGATTCTCAAGCCCTCTCTTAATTTGCTCCTGCTTTCAGCTCGGAATCATAAGTTTGGCCGCCAAAGCGGCGCTGACGACGACGACGGCTACGATTACGGAGCGTCCGGATACGATTCCTACTGGAAAAACATCGCTTCTGGAGGAGCCGCGGATCAGGACGAGGACGACGATTACGAATATGAGGATGAGGAGGATGACGACGATGATGAGGAGGAGGAGGAAGATGAAGACGAAGAAGATGAGGCAGTGGATTCACTTAACAACCTGAAGCTCGGAGTGACCTCCGCCAGTGAAGACAAATGAGGACATTTAGTTTTAAATTGGATTAATGGATTCACAGCTATTCCGATGTTTAACAGTTCTGTTATTAAAGCTGCTTCCACATTTAAACTGTGCGCACGTTTCAACTGTGTAGTGTGGGTTGGATTCACAAGGGTTTTATGAAGGTTTGAACAAGTGGGCTCTTTGTAAGCATTGTAGTTCTGGCACCTTTAAGTGGTTTTACATTGCATTTCTTAGTGGAAATAAAAGCACAGTATAAGTATGTAGTGATGAAGTTTTCCATGACGACTATAATAACAACTTGGCGAAAAAAATAATCCATCCATGGTGACCAATATCAACATAAAGTTTGTGTGTGAGAGAGAAAGAGAGAGCCTTTAAAGATCCTCCCTCCATCACTCTCGCTCTCTTTCTTACTCGCATCGGTTATGATTGAAAATTTAAAGCACAAAGAGACGCATTCAGGATCTGTCAAAAAAAAAATGTAATTTGATTTTTGGACCCTTTATATAACTTATTGTGTAAGAATTAGAGAAACAGGTTTTTTTTGCCGTCATTGTTTACAACTCACTAGCATGTGTGAGGCCTGTATTGAGGTGGTTATTTATTTAAGTTTTTTAAATCTGCATTCCACATACTACTTTTTCCCCCAAGTAGTCAAGACTTTTGAGCTGTTCAAATTAAGGGCAGTTACATCAAAAATTAGGTGAACAGTGTAAGCATTTTTATTTTTTATCTTTAGTCCATTCACATAGCTAAAAAAAAAAATAAGAAAAAAAAAAAAGTCAGAGCTTTAAGACATGTTTTGTCTTTGGTATAGTTTTTAATGTGTGTGCTAGAGAAGCCTTGCTTTCAACCGTTCCAAGTTCTCTTTCACCACGCCACACCCTGTAGCTGCCCAAATTCAAAACGGCAACAAATGAAAAAACGCTGATTCTTACAGAGCTAAAAACAGCCCAGAGTGTACCCTCTTACCTCTCAGCTCTAATCACAGCCCGTGATTCCTCCATGTCTCCTCCGATCCTCCAGCACTTATCAACTGGTCCCACCATCTCCGAGATTCGAGGAAGACATGCGTCGAGACTGTTTTCAATCCTGTCTCCTAGGTAGTGGAATGAATTTCCTCTAGGTATTCGTACATTACATAAGTTACGTTGGAGTAACCCCACCCAGGCACTTTTGTAAGAGTGCCTAAAGGTAAATGCAAATTGTAAACAACCTGCAAAGCTGCATTCTGGATCAGCTGCAGAGGAGGAAGAGTGAGCAGAGACAGATCTGCCAGGATAAAAGCAGCTGTTCTTTTACAAGTGAAACATGTTTTGTATATGATGCCAGGGATGCATCATGTTTTTTGCGATGCGTAAAAATGTACAACATGTGTGTTGGCGATTAATTCTGTACTGAAATATACTTATATACTCAGCAAAAAAAGAAACGCCCCTTTTTCAGGACTGTGTATTTCAACAATAATGTTGTAAAAATCCAAAT
>JAQMYI010000039.1:1173313-1186384 GCA_030014275.1 Clariallabes melas
TCGGTGAAGCAGAGGAGATTGCAGTCCCGAATGTCTCTCTGGAACTTTATCCTGGCCCTGAGGTCATCGAGCTTGTTCTCCAGTGACTGGATGTTGGCGAGCAGGATGCTAGGCAGAGGTGTGCGGTGTGCACAAGCTCTCAGCCTGTTCCTGACGCCTGTTTCTGTTCCCTCGGGGCCGCTGCTTCGCGTCGCGTCCTTTGTTCTCCCTCAGGATCTCACTCGGCCAGCTCGGATCCGGTGTTAAAAACTTCAAATTGTGAGTACATTGTACACCAATAGAAACAAGAGTGTCTCTATCATACCTAATGTACTCAATGGTGGTAATTTGACTGGTTTTAAAATGCTAAAAACTAACTTAAAAAACAAAAACAAAGAAAAGGTGTTTGAAGCAGTCGTGACGGCAGCCGACCTCACCGTCGCCATCTTGTATCCATTTATAGAGTATGTACTGGATTCTGCCCTTCGCAGGGAATTAAAACAGTTTGTACGTCAAAATCCTAGTGCTACTTTATCTGATGTCAGGGGGGAAGCTATCAGATGGGAGCGGGAGTGTCTGGTGAGGGGTGCGAGAGAGAGAAGTTTTTCAACCTCTTCTACTTATGGGCTGCAGTATGGGTGTATGGGTCTGCGCCATCTTCTACAGGATCTTAATTAGTAAAGCTTAAAAGCAGCAAGAACAACTTGATCAGCTAACACGTAATGTGTCTTTCTTTCAGAATGCCTCAGGAAGGTTACATTCTAATCCTGTTAATAGGGATTCCGTTATTTGTAGGAAGTGTCAGAAGCCTGGTCATTTTGCTTGTGAAAGTACAGGCCCCAGACCCCTGTTCGTTTTTAAGGAAAACTAGAACATTCTGTGCTTCAGTGCCACAGTTCAAAAGAGTGTGTGATGGGCTCAGAGGTTCCTTTTTACTAATGCTGGGAATACGGCCCCCTTACTATCTTGTCCCCATGTAGCGGTCAGCGTTGGTGGGGTATTAGTCCCCTGTTTGTTGGACACTGCTTCAATGGTGTCTACAGTCACTTAAAGCTTTTTCTTGCAGAACTTCGAGCTGTGGGAGGTAGAAAAACTTCGTGTGACTGCAGCTTACGGCTGCTAACGGTTTAGGCATCCCATATATAGGTTATTTAGAGCTGGATGTAGAAGTCTTTGGTAAAGTAATTCCTAAACATGATGTGCTTGTAGTTAAGGATCCCCTAGGTACTACTGTGCAGGTTCCTAGTGTTTTTGGCATGAATATTATTAAGGAATGTTATAATGAACTGTTTGGACAGTACAAGTCAGCTCTTGTCAAGCTCAATTAAACTCATGCCCCTATAGATTCTTCAGCCCAAGTCCAGGTTAGAGGAGGTAGACGTATCTACGTATCGGGTGGCACTATGAAGTTTATCCCTACTACTTGTTCTCAGCATTATATTGGTTTGACAGTGATGTGTGAGCCTTCTAATGGGGGTTGGCAGCTGGCCTTTTAGCTTTCCCTGCATTGTTAATGTAGCTGGTGGACAGGTTTTTGTTCCGCTCATTAACGTAGTTGATGTCTTTATGCTCAAAATGTTCTTGGTATTATTAGTCCCATAATGGTGGTGAGTTTACCCCTGGTGTTGAGAATGTCCCACTGAGTGTGCAGGCTTCAGTTTCTTTCCAGATAAATACTGGTTCTATGCAGGATAAGATGGATGCCCTTAATCTGTCCTCATGGACTTCTGAAGAACAGTTTTAGGTGAGGGCTCTGCTATCTAAGTATTCTGTGTTTTCAGCACGCAAGGGTGATTTAGGCTGTACTGCGTTAATTGAACATGACATTCCCTTGACTGATGAGGTTCCAGTTAAGCAGCGTTATAGACTCATTCCTCTGTCAGATTATGATGCAGGTAATGCTCATATCAATCAGTTATTGGAGGCCCAAATCATAAGGGAAAAAGTAGCCCATATGCATCCCCTATTGTCCTGGAGAAGAAAAAGGATTGTAGCCTGCGTGTGTTTTATCGTCAACTTAATAGCACACTGCGTGTGTGTTATCGTCAACTTAATAGCACACTGCGTGTGTGTTATCGTCAACTTAATAGCAAGACCAGAAAAGAATCATTTCCGTTACCAAGAATCGTGGAGTCCCTGGATGCTTTTTCTGGTGCCAGGTGGTTCACTACAATGGAACTTGCTAGTGGATATGATCAGGTTCCAGTGGCTTAGAAAAATCAGATGAAGACTGCCTTTTGTACACCTTTTGTGCTATATGAGGAATAGGATGGCTTTTGGCCTTTGCAATGCCTCTAGTACCTTTCAGTGGTACTAGGGGCATTGCAAAGTGTCCAATGCAATGGTGTCCCATGATGCCTGTGCACACAGACACAAAGAATAGGTTGATACAGAGAGAGAAAATGGTTCTTTAATGATCTTTAATGTCTCTAATGAGACCTGCTTTAGCTTTACACGTGCTCTGTACACAAACACGCATATAGATACAAAATAAAATATGTTTTAGGCACAAACACGTGGTCACAGTGTTATAGTAAACAGTACACGCGTGCACGGATGTTGATTATACCAGTAAGAGACATGCACTAAGACCCAGCAGGGGAGACGATTACCCACAATTCCGCAGCACAAGAGAGAGAAAAGCCATTGGTTCAGTTGTGATCATGTGACGTTCAGCGTCAAAACCTAGAACCGCATGCGTGATACATGATACTTGGTACTCGTAAACCAAGACTTGTTTGTTTTTCAAGTCAAAATTTATTAAAAATCTTCGCTCGTCTTCCGGAACACTCGCAAACTGCGTTACTCGCAATCCGAGGTTCCACTATATATATATATATTATTTCCACTGCCAGTTTTACACATTATGTCCACCCTAATTCTTTGTAACGAAATACACAATAATCTCCTTTGAACAGTTGATATTGAGATGTATCTGCTACCTCTGCTCTGTAAATCCTTCAATAACGGCTCTAACCAATCTGATTGATCAGTCTGAGGTTCTGAGGTGCTGTTTAATAATCGGTGATTTCTGAGGCTGATAACTCTAAATGAACACTTAAAACTAACATTTCTCATCTCTGTTCTAGCTGTCTGAGTATATTCCCTACTCGTGTTGATGCTCACCATTATCAGGCTCTGTCGGAACTGCAGGACGAGCTTCCATCATTGACTCACATATTTAATGTAAGCTATATTTCAAACTTCTTAACACTTAAGATAAATATTATACCGTACATCCTGGATAATGAGTTTTATGCCTAGATATTTAACCCTCTCAAATTTTGTTTTTAGCTGTCAAAAGCATTATTGTACGCACCTGACTTTACCACAGTAAGTCCATTTCATTTGAATGACCCAGTCAAAGAACTGTGTTTAAATTTACAAGCCTTTTTAAATGGTATTTATACCAATATCTCATGTTACCTACACAGGATTAAGCATATGTGCAGCATATGTGCTGTTCACGAGTCTCCTCTTGTCTTTAGAACTGCACTCGAAAGCGTATGTACTGCTACCTGCTGGAGCTGAACGTTGTACTTCATGAGGAAAATGTCGAAAACGACAACAAGACTATGGTTGAAGAACTTTTATACAACGAATACAGGAACGCCTCTGTAAGTCAGCTGTAAATGCTACAAATATGTTAATTGTTCAAGTGTTCAGATTGTTATTTGTGGACCAACACTTGGGGAAAGTATGAATATTATTTTAACTACCTACTGTAAGGATGTAGACAAATTATATGAATCTGATTATATAAATAAGAAATTCTTTATTAGCAACACTTATTAGTCCATCTGCAAATACAGTACAGTGCAAAATGCCTCCCACGTCTTCGTATTAAATGTAATTAAATGTTGTAGATTTAATTAAAGAAATTAGAGCAAATGTTTTACTTCGACCGGCTGCAAAGACCCTAAAAATAAAAATTTTCTAATCACTGTCCTGATCATCTGTCATCATCTGCTCCTGTTTCTCACTGGTTCAGGCCTTAAGTTAGATGTTTTTTATGATTGAATGATTCATAGGTCACTTTGTGACTTAACAAACAAAAAAACATGGAGTGAACATAATGAGAGACAAAAATGAGAGCCAGAAAAATCCTTCAGGAAGCCTGGAGAACTACAGAGCCATTAAAAAAAAGTATTTGCCCCTTCCTGATTTTTTTTTACTTTCACTTTTTCTCACATTTAAATGGTTCAGATGAAACACAAATGGTTCAAATATTCCACAAAGATAACCAGAGTAAATACAAAATACAAAATTTTTTAAATGATGATTGCATTTATTAAGAGAAGAAGCCGTTGAAACCTGCCTGACCCTATGTGAAAAAAGTAATTCCCCCCTAAACCTAATAACTGATTGTGGCACCCTTGGTGTTGGCGATAACTGCCGATGAGGTTTTCACATTGCTGTGGAGGAATTTTGGTCCGCTCTTCTTTTCAGAACTGTTTTAATTCCTGATGGTTTTCGAGCATGAACCATCTGTTTAAAGATCTCAATTGGATTCAAATCCTTTAAACAAAAAAGACCTTGACTAGGCCACTCCAAAATCTTTATTTTATTTTTCTGAGTTATTCAGAGGTGGACTTGCTGATGTGTTTCAGAACATTGTCCTGCTGCATAACTTAAGTGAGCTTGAGCTTGAGGTCATGAACTGATGGCTTGAAAATTCTGGTAGAATTCATGGTTCTATTAATTACTTCACGTCGTCCAGGTCCTGAAGCTGCAAAGCCCCAGACCATCACACTTCCACACCACCTACTACTGGTTGTTCTTTTTATGAACCGCTGTTTGTTTTACACCAGATGTAACATGATGACACACGGGACAACACACCTTTCAAAAAGTTCAACTTTAGTCTCATTAGTTCTAGACAGGTTCTATTTAAGTGATTTCTTGATTCGACAGGTCTGGCAGTTATCAGGCCTGGGTGTGGCAAGTGAACTTTTTCCAAATAGGCCCAGGTAGGTCTGCACAGCTTCAAACACAAATAACTGCACTTTGTATGTACAAAGTTATCTTTGTATAATATAAATTTTCTTCATAATCTGAATCATTAAATGTGACAAATATACCAACAAAAAATAAATAAAAATCAGGAAGTACTTTTTACAGGAATCAGGAATTCATGGAACTCTAGTTCTCCAGGCTTTCTGAAAGACTCATTTTTGTTTCTCGTTAACATTACTCCTCAAGACTATATAAAAACAAACAAACATGCAAATCAGGCTATTTGGAAGCAAAATATAAAGAAATGAGGGGTGGCTCGGGTCACAGTACTGTATATACAAATACATAATTTGCGACAATGTCCATTGTTAAAAGCGCTCTACAAATAAAATAAAATTGAATTGAATTACTCAATGAGTCAGTCATGTGGCAGAGGTGCTCAAAAATAAAAAGGCTACATCAGTTGCTTTGACATTGGCATGGCTATTTGTGGCAGATGGACTGGTTTTAAAAAAACAACATAAAAAAAACATTCTCTTGGGATTTTCACACACAACAAGAGTTTATTCAGGACGGTGTGAAAGTCAGCTGCAGTTGAACAATCAGATTGGTTGGAGCCAACATGACAGCTACAGTGTCCCAAAGTACAGCTGTTTACAAAGCCTTGAGGCAGATGATCCAAAATAGTTGCACTGCAGTCAGCCAAGAGCAGGAACCTGAAATTACAAACAGTGGAAAACTGGAACCACTGAACACATCTGAGAGTAAAATAAACATACCATGGACCAAGAAACTGATGTCAGACTTTTTCCCCATTTTCATTTTATGAACAGTATACACTCGGCCATACCACGGTATTGGTGCTGATTTTATTTTTTTATTTTATACTGTACATATAATACAGAAGATGTTTGTGCCAAAGAAGCTACTTCTGAAGTTTATGCAACATGGAAGTGACCGATCTCGCTTCCCTAAAAATTTCAATTTGCTAACTTCAGCCGTTTAGGAGAGATGATTTTATATGTGAGTTTTTCAAACAATAATCATTTAAAATGCGAATGATTCAGATTTCTTTGAGTATTGATATTAAAATTGGTGTAAGCTTGTAGAAGCATATGACCTGTAAAAATGATTGCTAAGGTAAATTAAAAGCATTCTGTGCAAAAATCTGCATTAAAAAAAAAAACTGTAGTGTCCGTAACCATATCAAAACCATGTTGCGATATCGTAACAATTTAACATTTCAGAATAATAAACTTTTTCAGGTTTATGTCTTTTCTGGTGAAATCTAAATTGGCCAAGTTTCATCTGAATAACAGTTAAGATTATTGAAAGATTTGAATAATAAAAAAATTACAGACACTAAAATCATTAAATTGCATGAAATAGTTTTTCTTTTTATCTCATAAAAAATATAAATGTACATGTATATTTAGAAAAAGGAATCGGAAGATTAAGTATTATGGAAAAAAAATTCCTTCCTCGTTTCATTCATTTATTTTTTACTCAGTAGCGAATATGATATGATGAAGTAGAAGTACACAAAAAACTACTCAATTACAGTAACGCAAGTAAATGTAACTTGTTACTTTCCACCTCTGGTTTTTATATCCAAAAATATGATTATAGTGTTGGAAATTGGTAATATTGGTAATATTTTTGGGTGGCTGGAACGGATTATTTGCATTTACATTATTTCCTATGGGACAGTGTGTTTCACAATACGAAATGTCATATTAAAAACTCACCTCCGCTGTGTGAGAAGCTAATCGCAGGATTTATTTTTATTTTTTTGCACCTCTAATTAAAATCAGATAAAAGTCAGGTGTAATTCTGAATGTGAATGTAAAAAAAAAAATTAATCAGAATGTGCCTTGAAATGTGAACATAGCCATTTTAAATTTTTCATAAATTAAGTTTTTACATAAATAAATACATTTTAAATAAAAGTTTCTCAGTTCATTTCAAGTGAATTTTATTTTATTATCAATGGTCATTGTTGCAAAGCAGCTTTACGGAATCAAAAGAAACTTATGGAAATGAGCTGAAATGTGTGAGAGAATGTGTATAAATAATAATGATCAGATTGTCCCTGATGATGAGCCGAAGGTTGACGGTGCTGAAAGAAAAACTTACCTAGCTTCCTGAGAACCCATCCTCATTTTGCAATTTAAACTGTGAAAATGCATGCTCATTATCTAAACACATCAAAATGCTTTCCAAAAGATAAAAAAATTTTACGGTTTGTTTTTTCTCATTTTCTAGAACTGCACGTGTGTCACATGTGAGACTTTTACACCCGTCGACGCCCCGACGTTCCGCACAAAGATGGAGGAATTTATACAGAAGCTTCATTCTTCAGGCCTGACACAAAATACACAAAATACACAAAATACAGATCTCTGTAATTAGCACACTAAATGTACACTATAGCCATGATGTGAGTAAGCTGTTTTTGTTGTTTTTTTTTGCATGTAGTCAAAACAGACTGAAACCGTATTAATGTAACTAACTTTACTGCTATGTTAATATTTATTACTAACACAGAGACCTACGTTATACAAAGTTGTACTCATGCTAAGGTCAGTCAGTCAGTCAGTCAGTCATCTTCTATACCGCTTTATCCTGTATTTGGGGTGACGGGGACCTGGAGCCTATCCTTAGGGCACGAGGCAGGGTACACTCCGGACAGGGTGCCAATCTATCGCAGGGCACACACACTCCCACACTCATTCACACAAACACACACACACACACTATGGTCAATTTGGGAACACCAATTAGCCTAACCTGCATATCTTTGGACTGTGGGAGGAAACCGGAGTACCCGGAGGAAACCCACCAAGCATGGAGAGAACATGCAAACTTCATGCACACAATCGAGCCTGGCTGGGAATGGAACCCGGACCCTGGAGGTGCAAGGCGACAGTGCTAACCTCTACACCACCGTGCCGCCCCATGCTAAGGTCAAATGTGCTAATTTGATCTACTGTCTTTGTTTTATTTTATTTTTTTAAATATATATATATGTATAAATGATTCTATATCTATTTTTATACTACTCAGGTTTCTTTTTTCGTTTGTTCAGTTTGATGTAGCACCTTTAACTGGCTGTGATTCAGTGGTTGGATTCCTAAACATGAGATAAGATTTAACATTTAATTCCTTTTCGAGAGTGTTTATTTCGGCCACAGCTAGGCTTAATCTATTTTTCGGACAATACTCCAACTTTTTTGTTGTCTTGTCTATATAATTCAAGGTGTAAGATTTTTAAAAGCTGTGATTGATGCCATGTTTTTGCCTATTAATTACTTCTACTTGCTATAAAGTAGGGTGATGAGTTTGTAAAAGCCAAAAATGTCAACAAAAACAAGTCATCCTGGGCAGGTTTATAGGGAAAGCAATCCAAGTTTTTCCATATTACTTCCACTCCACTCAAGCGTTTCATTGCTGGGATGAAAATCTACACCTTCAGGCATGAAGACAGTGGGATGCTTTCTAATCCAGTTAAGAATTCTGATGGAAAAAAGAACAATCAGGTCACGGAGCAATCACGTCAGCGTTACAGTCGCTGTCCAGCTTTGTGGTGGTGAATGTTTTGTGGTTTCCAGATGATGTTTCCAACTATGTTCTTCTATGCACGAGTTGTAAGCGACTGACTCAAACGAGATTCCTTCCTTCAGATTCGTCATCATATCGCTGCTGGGAGCTGGAAACCTGACTTCAACATCGATTAAAAGGACTAAGTGTAATCCGTAGGAGGATATCGAATACTACATCAAATGACAAATGGTCTTTACTATTTCTTACTGGCTCCATAAAATCTAGACCTAAATAGTGTCTAGGGATCTTTTCTAAAATGTTTTCTGTGTTGTGCCAGTGAATTCATCTTTATTAACGGAGAGCTAAATAATAATAATTTGCTTTGGCGCTGCTCATCCTGAACTCGGCGAGGCTAGTGTCTAGCTACATATGATTGAATGACTGGCAGGTTGCAATTCCTCACTGCACACAGTGCTCATATACATGACCTTTGACCTCTACAGATGCAAAATAAGGTTTACTCGTTAACTTGACACAGCTCAGGTTGTTGTCCTGACAAACTGACCAAATGTTAGCAGTATGCAGTGATTAAGGATTCCGTGTACAGTACTGGGATTTTGTATATGCTTTGGAAATGTATGTCATACAAATGCCGATCGAGTCAAACCGGTTCTTTGGTTGTTGCAAAATAGAACAGTTCTAATAGTTAAAAACTCCCTTTATTTCTCTATATAATCCCCTGATACCCACCGGTGCCATGATCAGACTGGCTGAAATGCTCTCCTCCCAGGAACTCCTTCAACGGAACTCCTTTCCTTCAATAAAAGGGTTTTTACTAAATGCTGGTTTGATCACCAAAGGCATTGTTTTTTTTTTTCTTTTCGGACAGTGCACGACCTCATACATTGCACATTACAGGAACTGGGCTGGGAGCTATTGGCACATCTCCCATACACTCCTGACTTCACTCCAAGCCATTACCACATTTAAGCCATTAAAGAAGCTAATGTGAAGCCGGTGTTTTTAGATGCTGAGATAAGTGCAGCAGGGGGGGGGAATTATACAGGGTGGGTGAAAAGTAACCAGGCATTAAAAATTGGTAATAAAGTCCATAATTCTTATAGAAATGTATTGAAACAAATTGTACGTGTGGTGCCTCCAAGTCCTCCGGTGTGCGAGGCTTTGTCCTGTACACTTCCTCCTTTGCGGAGCCCCACAGGACAACATCACATGGAGTGAGATCTGGACTTCCTGGAGGACATTCGTGAGGTCCGCGGCGTCCCAGCCAACGTTTAAAAAAAAAAATGCTGAAGGACACACCGATGGCACGGATTTCGGATTTCAGCAATATCCGAAACGACTTCCTTCAGAAGACTTTGCGTTCCTTCCCCGGCCGTTTGAGGAAACTAATTGACGGCACCGTTGAAATTTAAAGATCTGCTTTCATTTTGCTATGTAATAAAGTACAAGTACAATTTGTTTCAATACATTTCCACCAAAAGTATGGACATTATTACCAATTTATCATGCATCTAGTTACTTTTCACCCACCCTGTACAGAGAAATCACGGGGGATTATACTCTCATAATTGTTTTGTTATTCTGCGCCATCAAAAAAAAATTTCATGAAATCCCGGTTTGACTCGAACGCCCTATATACTTTTTTCTATGTCCTTAAAGAGCTAAATGTTTGTTCCTCACTCTGGAGTTTAATAAAACAGTCATTCACACACTGAGACCGTTGAGTCATCTCTATGCTGTTGTGTCACTTCCTTCGTATTAATGATACAGTTAAAGATTTATTATGATAACGAGCAGCTCTGTCTTGACCTCATATGACCTTTAAAAGGAATCAATAATTAATAAATCAATAACCTCCTTACACCACAGCACTATTCAGTCTGAGTGGCTTAAAGGTGTTAATTAATTTTCCATAATGGAATCTCGGAAACAGCTTCTGGCTTTAAGGCAAATCATCGTTTCATAGTTTAATAATCATAATCATAGTTTATATAACATGTATAATAATTATATAGGCAACAGTTCTTTCACAGGGAAACTACATTATTTTCCTTACATTATTTATTTTAATAGTTTATATTACGTGCACATTTTAGGCCAATATTTTAACAATAATTTGCAACAATTCTTTTACAGCGACACTGTGGGACATATTATGAAAAATTTAAACACTAGCTCTGGTTTAGGTTTCCTTCGTAATTCTTCTTCTTCTTTCCTGTTCTTATTGTTTTGCCAGAGCTCAAATACCACCAAGCTTTTTTTTGTTGTTGTTATTTAGTTTTAAAAGACGAGGTAAGGTTTCAGGTGTAGTAAAAAGTATTCAGGAAAAAAAAATCCCCAAAACGATATGATTGTTATTTGAGCTGTGTTTACGCATTTTTGCAGCAGTGTTTGAAAGACTTTTTCACATGCTCTTTACACATTGCCTGACAACTGGACGCGGTATTAAATTGCACATTTCCTATCGGAAGGATAAAATTCCCATCCGTCATGCACGATATACTACATGCACATCCTGCATTAACAGTATCAAAGTGCACAGGTTTCCTGCCATCATGATATATACACTCACTCAACTCTCTCAACACACACACACACACACACACACACTGCACTTAGGCTTAGACAATATTTACTTTGGCAGATTTTAAATCATTCAATATATCAAACTTCAGCATGTTGTGCATGCAGTCCATGGATGGTATTGTACTGTACATGCACAGAGCATCAGACTGCAAATGTGAAACCTTACAGTATCTGCTTGTAAACATCAAAGGAATAAATGTTCCGGGAGGGAATTTATCTTGTCTGTAGTAACAAAAGAGTGTGTCTTTAATGTAGCAGGTTTTGTTATAGCAGAAAATGGTGTTTTTGGAATGGAGTACAATGAGGGTGTTTTTAACGATGGGTACATTTTATATGTAACCCAGTAGGGATTAAAAAGTGCTGACAACAGCATTTTTTTTTTTCACTTTCTAAGTGGAGGAGCGCAAACAAGAAAAACAAACAGTATGATGATATTAGTATATGAAATTAAGATATTCCATAACCATATTGAATTATTTCCAGTACTGGAATGAAATGATATTATTTCATTATTTCAATAATATTGATTTTGTAGACGCTCCCCTGTATTCAACGTGACGGCACCTTATGGCACGATCTGCTCAAACCTCTTGATTTTCTGCCTCCAAAGCAAACATTATTTTTAGCAGATCTTTAATTCATCAGCATTATTAATAACATCATAAATCTAATCTAGACTTCAAGCTCGATGGGATTGTCTGACTATTATCGTTGCAGAACAAAATGTGTCCTTTAGTGATAGAGCTTTATTGCTGGAAGAGAAGCCAAGTGGGAAAGAACAATTACTTTCTGACATCTAGCACTCCGCCAACCCCCCCCCAAACCCACCCACCCAAAAAGGGGCACTGTGACGTCAGACCACATGGTTCCTGTAGCGCTCATGAGCGTCGATGATCTCGCTCACTACAGACGGGTCGTCCAGTGTGGAAATGTCCCCGAGACTCTCTGTCTCCCCCATGGCCACCTTCCGCAGGATTCTCCTCATGATCTTCCCAGAGCGAGTCTTTGGAAGACGCTTCACCACCTGACAAAGAGAAGAACAGGAAGAGAGAATGAGAACAGAGGTGGAGTGTTCCACACTCAGAACACTTCGCACATAGACCCAAAGAGCAGGCTTATACAGAGAGAGAAAAAGGATCTTTAACCTCTCTAATGAGACTTGCTTTTGCTTTACACGCGCGCTGTACACCCATGCATACAGACACAAAATAAAATATGTTTTACACAGATGTGGTCACAGTGTTATAGTAAACAGTACATGCGTACACGAATGTTGATTATAGCAGTAAGAGACGTGCACTAAGACCCAGCAGGGGAGACGATTAAGCACAATTCCGCAGCACAAGAGAAAGAAAAGCCGTTGGCTCATGTTGTAATCATGTGACGCTCGGCGTCAAAACAAGAAGCGCATGCGTGATACATGATACTTGGTACTTGTAAACCAAGACTTGTTCGTTTTCCAAGTCAAAATTTATTAAAAATCCCTGTGAACATTTAGCTTCCTGCTACATGATTAATATTCTTTGTTTCCAAAATGAAGCCTTTCTTACTGAAAGACTGAGAAGTCAGGATTTCTTATTGTTCAAGGGTTATGAGTAAGGGATCGTCAACACTAATACAGAACCTTCTCTGATCGAGAGAACTGTAAAGGTTCTATATATTCAGTTTTTAGATAATTAAGGTTCTTGTCTTTCTAAAAAAGTTTAACTTGAAACATTTTCATAAATGGAAACACTTTTTCTACACCTGGGTTCTATTTTAACCTAAACTAATTTATCTTTGTTCAACTTTCTATACTAGCGCAGCCTTATCTCTCACTCTCTCTCTATCTCACACACACACACACACCACACACACACACACAGGTCTTATTTATAAAAAATGTACTATAATATTAGATGATGTATATCAGTGTTTTTCAACCTTTTTTGAGCCAAGGTACATTTTTAATTGAAAAAAAATCACAAGGCACACCAACAATCGAAA
>JAQMYI010000039.1:1217176-1228333 GCA_030014275.1 Clariallabes melas
ATTGTGTAAAGCTGCTTTGCGACAATGACAATTGTTAAAAGCGCTATACAAATAAAATTGAATTGAATTGAATTGAAAAATGATCAACACCTATGGGAAGGCGCACCTCGATTTTGACTTAAGACAAACTTGAAAAAACCCAAACTACCCCTTCAACACACACACATTGGGTAAGCTCTAAGGTCTGGTTTAACTTGTTAAAGAATTAGTAAATTATGGGTCGTTTATGTACACAGTACTTGAACGTGCGCTTATGGAAGACTTTGTGGAAAGACTAGACTTTATTTTGGATACTGGTGTCTTAATTCTAGACAAGGTTGAAATTTATCCAAAAAAAAAACAAACAAACAAACCCTGACCGTCTCTCCTTAAGCCCTCGAGTCAGTAAATAGACCGATCCTTCATCTTATACACCACCTCGAATTCACTACCGAGCTTGGAAAATACGAAAAAGCACGAGCTTAATAAAAAGCCGTAAGCTGCGTCTGTCTGTGTGAACCGCCTCGGCTAAAGCTTCACAAAACCGTACACCTTAATGGAGGCCGTTTGAGACCGTTTGCCCTCTGCTCTTCTTGCTTTCCCTCCTCCACATCTCGCACGCTCTCGGCGGCCCTGCCTTCATTATGTGTGTGTGTTTTTTTTTTTATATATATATATTATTGTTGTTTTTGTTCTATGCTTTCTGCAGTTACTCGTCTCGCTCGCCCTTGTACAGCAAGAGTAATTAGGCTTCCCGATGCGATAAGTACAACAAACTACGTGCCTGCTTTGTTTTTTTTTTCTTTCTCCTCTTTATTAGAAACCGTTTTCTTCCTTTTGCTTGTTTTTCCCTCTACTGAGCCGCACTGAAAAAAAAAAAAAGAGTCATTTTATCATTGATTAGAGATTGTTGTTTTAGCTTTGCTGCTAATCTCCTGCTGTTAGCTGCAGCTATGGCACTGATGGAGCACAAGAAGAAGTAAAACGCTCACCTCGTTATATGTGGGTTTTATTTTTTAATAACTTGCATATTATTTTAGGAAAAATGATCCTAGCTAAACCTAACCATGAGCCGTATTATTTTAAAAGGTAACATTTTCCTCTGTTTTTCCCAATAATTCCTAATTAAAATTTGTCTCGACAATGCGACATGCTGCTGTTCTAAAGAAAACATCTGTACAAACATACGGAGCTAAGTCCAGTATATGGATGACATACACATACATACAGAAGTGCATATACACACAGCAAAGTGCGATTAGAAGGAAAAGTGTACTTTTGAACACATTTTTGCGTCTCGCCGTGCATAAATAGAGCACTTTACACTCTACAGGAAGGTCCAATTTGTTATTAATGAATACTTTTCAAGGTAGTTTCTGCAAGTGGCATGCTTCCTCTCCCGATCTCTTGGAGGTAAAAACCTTGACATCGATTTTCATTTGACGCCGAACTTCAAACTCATAAAGGATGCTTTCTTCTTACACTCTGCCCTGATCTTACAAAGCCAAGGCCTTCTCTAAGTCACAGAGAGGAGGAGAGAAAGATAGAGAGAGAGAGAGAGAGAGAGAGAGAGAGAGAGAATGTGCGTGAGTGGATACTTGCCCATTCCTCTTCATCATACTCCTCATGATGAGGAAGGTCTTGCTGTGTAAGCGTCTGACGAACTTCATTTTTAGGAGGCGTCTGAGATCCAGACAGGTTGTTGCAGACGACGACGCTCGGCTCCCGGCTCTGGTTTTGATTCGGGGTCACGTCCGAGGTCACGGTTTGGGTCACGTGTGTCTCGGGTGCGTTGGAGATCTGACTTTTGTTCATGTAGCCCGGGCGTGCCGTGTGCAGCGCAAAGAGCGCGTTCTTCACCAGCTCGTCCTTCAGAGAATGCACAAACTGCTCCGTCTGAAAAGACAAGGACGTGTTTGTTCAGCATGAATATCTGACACTCCAATATTTTCCTAACATTGCATGTCATTATAGTGAACTTGGAACCGGTAGAATGTGGGTGCACGCAAGAACCCATCAGCAAAACTTCACACACACACACACACACTTCAGAAAAAATGAATGAGACACAGCGAAGGAGGATGCGCGGGTCAGAAGAGCAAGGTGGATGAAAGGAGATATGAAAAACTGAGAGATGAGCTTCTTCTGCTTGGGTCTGGAGAACGACGACAACGACAACAACAAACAACAAACAACTCAATTGTTCCTGAGCGCGATCTCGCAGTACACAGGGAGGCAGAGAGGGAGAGAAAAGAGGATAGAAGTAGCCAGTGATAGATAGAGAGAGTAATAAGGAAAGAGGAGAGGAGAAGAGGTGGGAGGCTAGCAATTTACAGCCTACTGTAAGCCGATGATCCAAGTATGAGTTCCTGCTCGGCCGATAGTCACAAGAGCCCTCAGGAATAATTGAATTAGTGTCACAACAGGCTAATCTATTACGCCTACGAATGCAAAGCACGAAAGGGATAAAAATAAAAAAGTATGCAAAAAAAATAAAGTACACTCTACACAAGTCCGCCAGAAGGCGAAGTCAAGTAGGAGAGTGACAGGGGATTAGGATTCATGGATAGAGGATATTTAATCAAATTCACTAAGACATTTTTCTACTGATACATAATTACACTTCTCATATACTTTATGTGCATATCTCAGTGACAGAACTAACCGACTCACTGACAGGTCATAAAAACCCCGCGCTTAATCAAAAACCCAGGACATAACATATTGTCCCCGCGATGCTATAAATTAGTGCCTTATTTCATCGATTTTATACTTTCTAATAACAACAGGACGCTAAGTGCGTAATGATGCATCGACAGCCTCATTCAGCTTTAATCACATCTGTTTATACGTCAAGTCAAACTGGCACTTGTGGTGAAACTTCTCATGAACGAATGCGTAAAAATACGATTGACATTGACAGAAGACTTCAAGCGCAGGACGGTAATGAGACACCTTGAACATTTGAACGGTGAAAATGTTTTACAAAAGGCCGTATGTCCGTGATTGGCGATCCCCGGCCGAGGTGGCTTGGAACCCACTGCAGTCGCTGAACATTCAGCGAGTGGAACGCCTGATCCTTGAAATATGACTAATAACTTTGAAGAAAGAGACGCATCTGTGTGAGAACTGTACACACACTCATTCACCTACACCACTCACACGTTACAGGAATTCGGCTGGAAGTTATTGCCATGTCCAATGTACAGTCCTGACAGTCCTACAGTCCACATGTTTGGGTCGTTAAAGGAGTTCCTGGGAGGCCGGTGTTTCAAGATTCAAGATTCAAAGAACTTTATTAATCCCAGAGGGAAATTGCTTAACTTGAAGTGATCATGACTCTGGCGTAATGAGAAAACTTTCTACCTTGATGGTGTCCAAGCACTAGTTAAGAAAACACTGGGATAAGTGCATTAGTGTATCAGGAGATTATAAAGAGAAATAAAGGGAGTTTTTTCTCTCAGAACTGTTACTCTGTTATTCTGCACAATCAAAAGTCCCAGATTGACTTGAACACTGTTAAGTTTAAAATGTGATAGTTGAGGTAGATCAATATCAGAAAACACTCACAATTTGCCCCTTGTAATTAGATTCAATGTTGGAGAATGTCCAAAAGATATCAAGTTCCTGTTATCAAGTCTCAGTTTGACTTGAACGCCCCATGATGCTTTGAAATTTCTTGTGAAGCTGCGTCTATCCAGGGTGATAAGGCTTGGTCTTATCTTTGTTGAAATGGCTGCTAATGTCTCTGATTTCTATCGAATACATACATGCTGCAGCAAAGTTCTTGCACTGAAGACTCCTTCCAAAAAAAAACAAAAAAGAAGCTAAATAAGCATCTTTACCATAAAAAAGAAAAAATGGACGTTTATTTATTTGACCTCTCCGTCATGAAAGTCACACTCTGTATAATAATGCACTAAAAAAATCCAGTCTATATATAAAAATGTCAATGAGCATTGTAGCTGACCTGCACAACCATAAAGTGTGATGTGAAAGTCAGTAAGCAGAGATATTTACAGCAATCCTGTGGTCAGTTGAACAGGAACTGCTCTCTCATTTCACACGGCACAGGAAAAAGCGCGATGTTGATGGACTCTTTTCTCCTCACGCTCGATCCCTCACTTATTAAAGCATCGATCGGAGCTTCTACCAAGAAGCTTATCACGGTAATTTCCATTTATTCGCTAATCTGTTTAAGGCTGGAATGAACTTTCTGGATTATATGAGTATGAGAAAAAAAAGAAAAAAACAACCCGAAATCATATTTATAAAAATCTCCCCAATGGGATTTTCATTAACTCTCAATTTCGGGTGGAGGGGTAATCAACACGATGTATGGAAGAGAATCAGAGCGGAGTATTGTTCTTGGCTGCAGTCTAAATGGATTTTGTGCGGCGAGGAGCGACGCGACCCGAGCGCTGTATTACCCGGCATGTTGAAAGTTCACGGCCCTGAGGTTCTCTCGAAGTCACATACCTGATTCAGCTTGTCATAATCAGGAAGGCTTGCGATTGAGGAATGATGGCGCACCGGAGCAGTAAATGAGGAGGAGCTGCAATGCTTCTTTATTAAAAAACAAAACCTAAACGTAGAGGTAGAGGAAACAGCTCGGCGTGGTGTTTTGAAGCGAGATCACAATCTGTTGTGTGTCTTGGTAACATCACACGGTGTCATTTCAAACAGTTTGGTTTGAGTTTTTATAGCCACTATTCATCACAAATGATGATCCTATTTATCACCTTTAGTATCAGGATTATCGTTGGAGAGGAATTATCTGCATATAAATGAAGGTGTAACTGCACCCATGATGCATTTTAAACACCTTGACATCTGATCAGTATTCAGGTCTGAGAGATTTTTCTTAACCAGCAGGAAGACGAGTGTTAATACATCTGTCTCTCTAACACACACACACACACACACACATTGCGCTGCATCGTAACACATGGGGTGTATGAACTGCTTCAAGTCAAAATCCAGGAAAAGAAAGAAGAAAAAAAATAACTATCAAAATGTTCACGTTTGATTAACCAACTCTCCTCTTTGCGCAGCATAACTGCAACTGACAATGACATCCTGGCAACGAACAGAAGGCTGATGGCAAAAAATTGAAAAGCTGATTTAAACATCAATCCGGATTACTACATATGGATCTGACTATTTTAAATAATAAACTCGATGAAGAGGTGCAGAAATAATAGACTTTTCATTCTAGTTACAGATCGTAACACGGTATGACGAGTTTAGGGGATGCGTAAAAGCTTTAAAGGCTCAAATACTTAAATAAAGATGACAGAATACAAAAGAAAAAAATAAACATTATCTCTTAAACCCTATTCAGACAGGATTTGAAACAGGGCACTTGGAGTACAGTATCTCCGTCATTTGTGATTTTAAATTGATTCCTTCATTCACATTATCTGTATCACTTATTCTGCCTGGAGCTTATCAAAGCAAACAAGATGGGGTACACCCTGGATGGAGTGCCAACCCGTTGCAGGACGAAAGCACATACACACACTCTATGGGTAAATAAAAACAGAACCGCCAATCAACCTACTGCGAATGTCTTTGGACTGTGAGAGGAAACCGGAGGAAACCCATCAAGCATGGGAAGAACATGCAAACTCCACCCAAACAGGACCAGAGGCAAACGTCAAACCCTCAAACCTGCAGGATACACCACCTCTTCTTTTTCCATTAGAACCATTTCTCTCCATCAAACTCTGTCTACAACATCTTCACTCGTCACTCAAACCTCCTGCATGTCCTCCTTCACCACATCCTCCTGCCTGGCAGCACCATCTCTAACCTTCTCCTCCTAATAAACCCCTCATCCCTTCTCTGCACATGTCCAAACCATCTTAATGTGGCATCTCTAAAATTACATTATTTACAAGTTGCCTCAAACACCCTTCAGATATACTACATATAAATCCTGCAAACATTTAACCACTTCTTCTTGTACAAACAAGAATTTCTGATGGAACGCACAAAGAGCCAGACAAACCAGACAATGTATAAAACAAAGTATAAGAGGAGAAACAGTCCCAAAACACTGATTTAAAAAAAAAAAATGAATGGCAATAAACTGGGTTTCAAAACTTTCTCAGGTTTCTGGATTTCTTGTAGCTTGTTACTACCACTGTAGCTAGAACAACAGCAGCCTGCCTGATCATGTGGAACTCTGTGGCAACATCTGGACAGACACGACAACGATCTCACAGCTTTATCTTGCCTCTTGTATTGGGGAGAAGTTTTGGTGCAGTAAAACTGCAGGCTGATTAAAAGGCTTATTATAATCTCATCCACAGGTATAAAGGCAATTTATATTTACTATATCACACAATGTGTGGTTTAAACTTGAACAAATGGGCAATTGTAGTGCTACTTAATCATATAACTAACAAATAAATAAATGGCATCGTACAAAAACCATAGGCGTAGACAAAAACAACCTGGCTAGAATCTCATCTCTAATTGCACTACAAGAGAGTTTTATCACAGAGGACACATGGACACACTTAAGAGTTCTTAAAGATGTCAACCATTAAAAGTAATCTCATCCTTGAGGTTGTTGATCCAACCCTGAGCATCTGGAACAGCTTTAGTGCCCCATGGCATCGAATCAAACACTCCAGAGCAATGAGGAATAAAAAGGTTTTACATTAGGTGGTGATTCAACTCCAACATTTCCAGTAGCTGTGTATGTGAAAGCATTAGTATATGATTTACAAAACAATTTAGTAAGACCCCTTGGTTTTGTGGTTGGTGGCGGAGACATCCTGGAAGGGACCACGCCCGTTTATTGGAAGGAAGTTAATATAATTCAATTTCAGTATTTGGAAGATCTTGGATCGCGGTCCAGGACGCTTTGAAGGATATCAGAGTTTCTTAACCTTTCCACAAACTTTATAACTTACATGCAATTTCCCTACAGTGACACACAAGCCACGCGGTGAAAAAACTAACGCTGTGTATGTGTGTTTATCTGTGCTAATCTAAGGTACAAAGGGTCACGTAATCAAAGGTTTAATCTCGCTCTGAGTCTCTCGCTCCGCAGTCTGAGATTTCAATCAGACCGTGCTAGCCGTGGCACTGGATGCTGGTTGGACTCCCGTCTCTAATCAAGGCGGAGAGCAGCAGTGACAAAGAGAATGTACCAATTAAAGCAGCTGATTGGCTGCTATTCCGCCGAGGCAAAAACAATCTCGTGGTAGCAGATTGCATACTGACAGCACCAGATGTATTTCATTAATTACACTGATAAAACACCAAAGCCTCCGGTCTGGCAACCGTCCATGGCCTGCTTTTGTTAGGTTTGGCATGAGAAAAGAGATGTCCGGTGTGACCACTCGCCTGTTCTTAACACAGACACGATAGAGGCTATTGAAGCAAAATGAAACTGTTACAATCGCTTCCACTAGCTACCGGACACAAATTACAAACAGACACAAATTGGACACAGCAGTTCTTTAATCGAAACATTTAAAAGAAGGATGATTGTTGATTTAACTCTGTCTCGAAGCAGATGGGACACTTACGAAACACAGATACGGATCCGATGGAGGCAGCACTAGCTGCCACATGTGACTTTACTCTGCTGAGCACAGCAGTGCACATATTTATGAGGCACGCCACTTTAATGCAACTGGTAAATATTCTGCGAGATCATGTAAGACCTGTCCGTTTTTCTACTTTTCATTCCTTTTGAATATAGGAGAGATATATCACAAAAGGCTTAGCGGTTAGCACTGTCGTTTGGCACCTTCAGGTCCGGGTTCGGTTCCCGCCTCGGGTCTGTGTGTGTGTGGAGTTTGCATGTTCTCTCTGTGCTTGGTGGGTTCCCTCCGGGTACTCCGGTTTCCTCCCACAGTCCAAAGATATGCAGATTAGGCTAATTGGTGTTCCCAAATTGCCCGTAGTGTGTCTGTGCCCAGCGATGGATTGTCATTCCATCTACAGTAGGTTGTACCCCACCCACGCTTTAAGTCTCCTGGGAGACTCCAGGCCTTCGAGTATATCGAAGAATTTATGAAAACTCCATATGGACTTTGTTCTTATTTGTACTCTACTGATAACCCCATGATTTAATATAATTACGCACGGAATCATGCTCTAAGCAAAAAGGTCCTAACTTCTAGAAAAGGATCGATCTGATATCTAGAACGCAAAAATGCAAAAGAACAATCAGAATTTGACACTAAATAAATCTATTTCTTATTGTATCCCAGAAATGCTGTTCTTTCAGCTGCTCTCCATGAGGGGTCATAGCAGATCACCAGGTCCACATATAAATTTTTGGCACAGGTTTTATTCCAGATGTTGTTTCTGACCCAACCATTCCATTTTTATCCAGGTCTTGGGAACAGCACTAAAGGTGACTGACTAGGGTGGGGCAAAAAAAGCTGAGACCTGAACCCGGGTGTGCTGTGCATGGCAGATGAGAAGCCTGCCACTGAGGCACCAAAGCCCAAATTGCCTGTCTCAAACAACCTTCAGATATACTACATACAGTATATAAATACTTCATATAAATCCTGCAAACATTTACCACTTCTTTTTGCACAAACAAGAATTTTTTTTTTTTGCCAAAGAATGTAATTCCTCCCTTGAATAGAGACAAATGTATAAAACAAAGGATAAGAGGAGAAACAGATCCAAAACACTGATAAAAATTAATGTATTGGATTTCAGAACTTTCTCAGTTTTCTGTCTTTCTTGTGTGACTGAGTAAACTGATTAAACGAGAGGCATCTCACGAGTGCTGATAAGAGACGGTAACAGCACTGGGTTTAACTATATGCATCATGTCATAGGCCTTCTTTAAATTTCCGATAATTACACTGTTTTCACAGCATGAATGAAAGTAGATTGGTACTGTCTGTAGTACTGAGGAGAGAGCGGCTGCCTGCCAAAACCAACATTCACGGAAGCACTTTCAGCAAGAAAACACACTTCTCTCCACGCTAATTGCTTCTAAGTCATTCTAAATTGCCCCCATGTTGTTTTATTTACATCTAAGGCGAGATACAAGCCTAACTTGCTTCTGACACAAGGCTGAATCCCAAATCCATCTCTAATCCCTAATCAAGGGGCACTACTTGGTGAGTGCAACAAGGGATTGTACACCCAAGCACACTAGCTTTAAAAGTAATGCTATTTAGGATTCAACCCAGGAACCTGGAAGGCTATGTAGCTGATATTCTGAAGCAGAATAAGGGGAAAATTTTACGGTTTACATTTACATTTCAGCATTTAGCAGATGCTCTTAACCAGAGTGACTTACATGCGTATCTCATTATACATCTGAGCAGTTGAGGGTTAAGAGCCTTGACATTGTTGGGCCCTTGAGCAAGGCCCTTATCTCATTGTATATCTGGGCACTTGAGGGTTAAGGGCCTTGACATTTGTTGGCCCTTGAGCAAGGCCCTTATCTCATTATACATCTGGGCATTTGAGGGTTAAGGGCCCTGACACTGTTGGGGAGCAAGTTGCCTTGCTCAAGGGCCCAACAGGGGCAACTTGGTGATGGTGGGGTTTAAACCTGGGACCTTCCGGACCATAGCCTAATGTCATAACCACTTGGCCACCCTTGCCCTGATTTATTGTTCTCACATTCGGTCTACACAGTACTGGTAAGAACTAAAAACTGATTTACACCTTTTTTAATTACACTAATTGTCTCCCGGTAACTGTCAGACGCCTGCTCCACCAGTCACGGTTAATTAGCATGCTGATATCGAGAACAACAGCGCTCCCTCTCGTATGATATAACATAATTACCTAAACACAGCCAGCGGTGTGTTAGCTAACAATAGCTAATAATCAGCTAGGAGTTCATGTTATGTGGCTAACAACAGCCATATGTTTTAGGAATTAAGGTTACCTATCTAATAAGCTTGCAACCGACCAGGCTGTAGTTAGTTAAAATGAATCAAGTCAAGTGTTAGAACAGTAACGTTAGCTGCCTGACTCTGCTATGATTCAGTTATGCCTCCTTTGTTTTTCGGTATCAGATCATTTTACTTTCGCATTTATTTAGAAAAGGCAATTTGCTTCCTCTGGAGCAGTTGGCCGAGCCTCATGTCCATGTGCTTTACATTTCACTGGCTGTTGTTACATACTACTGAAACATGCTCCTAACCTTTTCCTCCAGACTCTTGAGTGCGTCCCGGAGGCCGTGGCCGCAGCGCTGCTGGGCCTGAAGGAGTAGGCGTTCGGCCAGGCTGCAGATGAGAGGCTGTAGCTGCGCCACCATGCTCAGGATCTCTCTGGCCTTGGCTGTGTTTTCT
Source organism: Clariallabes melas (assembly GCA_030014275.1). NCBI lineage: Eukaryota > Metazoa > Chordata > Actinopteri > Siluriformes > Clariidae > Clariallabes > Clariallabes melas. The sequence continues at coordinate 1,227,454 of JAQMYI010000039.1, forward strand.
GGTGAATAGTAGATGCACTGATACGCCGTGCTGTAGCTGGTGAGAAAGAAACAACAGATAATAAGTATCCGGCAGGACAAACAACCATCACATGACCTTTTAAAGCAGCAACAATAAAAAAATTTTAACTTCTTTTAAAGTAAAAAAAAAAAAAAATGACTGCAATCATACATACGCGTGCGTAAGCAAAGAGAAACAAGACAGACTGTGGAGCTGACCTATGGAGGATGAAACCTAATCGATATGACAATTGCACCTCGAAACCGCTATAATGTGATTGAATCAATAGACACTCACTAGCTTTGTGCACTCCGTGTGCAAATTCGTTTCAGTTAATTTCATAGCTAAGTCACTTAAATGAGTCGTTTATGACATAAGGTGAAGTAAGATGTGCAGTTGGGTTCTTCTTTATGCTGCAGCAGATTGAGCAGTTTTTGCTGCAGGAAATGCATTAATGATAAGCTTTAAAGGCCACTGGATAGCTACCTAGCGTACAGTCACAGCAGGCTCAGTGTGCACAGGTTTGGAAGTAATTTTACAGAGATTATCTCTGACATTGTACACCACAGGTTAACTTGTTTTTATTCATTTTTAAAATCAAGGTGACAGTTCTGGATGTCAAAAATATTAATAATACAAGCAGAGTTTCTGTTGGTCGGAGACTAATGAACTGCACAAGATCGTATCTTAATTAAGACTGACATTTACATACAATAATTCTCAGAAATTCGCAGGAGCCCCAAAACATGTCTAAGGGGTGTTCAAGTCAGTCAGTCAGTCAGTCAGTCATCTTCTATACCGCGTTATCCTGTATTCAGGGTCGCGGGGGCCTGGAGCCTATCCCAGGAAGCTTAGGGCACGAGGCAGGGTACACCCTGGA